>WSTY01000744.1:0-15091 GCA_019633465.1 Tulasnella sp. 417 | reverse complement strand
TCATCCACTGCATGCGAAACCGGAACGTCACTGGAGGACAATCTCTCCTCGTCGACGGCCTCCAAGCCGCACATACGTTATGGAAAGAAGACCAAAAGGCGTTCGAGCTGCTCGCCTCAACCGACGTCGGCTTCCACTACGACAACGACGGCCACCGCCTAGCATGGAAACACAAGACCATCGTCGTAGACCCTTACTCCCCCTCACCATCTCCATTCTCCCCACCAAAAATAACCGCACTCAACTACGGCCCACCTTTCCAATCCCCGTTCCCAGCTTCTACTCGACCGGAATTCTACGCCGCGTTCCAAAAATTCGCCGCTATTTTACGTCGTCCCGAGGCCAGGTTGGAGTTCTTGTTAAAAGAGGGGGATTTGATCGTTTTTGATAATCGACGAGTCTTGCATGCGAGAAAGGCTTTCACGGAGCATGAAGAATCGGGTGATGGTACTGCAAGTTCGACCGAAGATGGCGAGAGTAACCGCTGGTTGAAGGGTTGCTACGTCGAGCCGGATACCGTTCATGATAAAATTCGGGTGTTGAGGAACGAGCTTAGTGTTACGTAGCATCTATTTCTAATGTTTACTCCGTTTCAATGTTCGGGACCTTTGATAAGTTGGCGACTATTCCATACGGGAAGGCAACTCGTTCGGTCGTTGCGCGCAGTCTCAGGGTATATTAAATATGCCCGTCAGTGGCAATCTCTGAAGCAAACAGATACAGAAACATAGGTAGGTATTTACAGTGTCTTGGGACATGATCTTAGCGAGGAGTACGAGATCGAACCCTGTCGGTAGAGACTTTCATCGCTTCGGCCCAGAAAGACTTTTCTTTGCCTCGATCCCCTTTTCGGCGAGCCACCTCCGCCAGAGTACATAGAGTACGAGCGACCCCTAATCTGTCGTGTAGAGCCCCGTACAAATTTCTGGCATGGACATACGAGGCCTCTGCCTTGTCGTACTGCTTCTGCATCACGTATACGTCTCCGAGCCAACACTCAACGATGGCAACCTCTGCGTCATTTTCGCCTCTGTGGAATATATCCTGCGCCTCTTGGTACCACTGCTCTGCTTTGGCGTAGTCCCTCTGGGCAATATACAGCTTCCCTAGGGTGCGGACGGCGGAACTAGCGCCAGACCTGTTGATCGAGGCGACGCAAACGTCCCGTGACTTGATATAGGATGACTCGCTCGAGAATAGTTGCCTTTTGCACAGTGCAGATCCCCGAGCAGCTTGAGACCAACTCCCAAGAGGCCCATTTCGGGTCCCAGATATCCCTGACTCTTCGACGCAGTGTAGATATTCTTTGCTTGCGTGTAAGCGTCTTCCGCGGGATCGTCCTTGCCGTGCACCCGGTAAACATCTCCCAGGACACGCAACACATCGGCAACAGCTTGACTATCCCCTCTCCGGGCGTACGACTCTTTAAGCTCGATGTAGGCCACCTCCGCCCTTTCGCTGCATCCCCGTACCAAGTACGTCTTCGCAAGTAGCCGAAGTGAGTCGGGAAGGTACTTCGGATCCGCTAATCGTCTGCAAACAACGCCCAAGTTGACGTCGGATGCCCCCTGGCGCCCTCTTCCATCACATTCCCCCTCGCGATATAGGTTTTCAAGACTTCGGAAGGCGGCCATAACTCTGGGACCACTGTTGGCCTGGGTATACATCTCCAGTGCCTGGATATAGGATGCCTCCGCCTCGTCATTTTTGCCCCATGCCCGGTATAAGTCACCAAGGGATTGGAAGGCGTCACCGGAGTATTGAGGATCTCCGATCCGAGAACGAACATCCGTCGATTCGATGTAAGATGCCTCAGCTTTGCCATACTCAGCTTGGTTCCGGTATATGTCCCCAAGCAGGCATAGAGCGTCCGCTGTACCGTTGACATCACTTGTTGATTTGGAAATCTGCAACGCTCGGTGGACATATGTGAAACCCTCCTCAACCTTCCCGCCCATAGCACGCTTTCTCCCATAACGACGTAACAGTGCGGCTGAGCGAATACATGACGGTCCGTCCATTCCACTGCTGGATGGAACAACTCGGTCCTATTCACAACCACTCGTCAGACTAAATTCACCCCGCAAGCGTTGGACGACTCGCCATTCCCTCTACTGTTTGCAAGCAATCTTGGGCTAGGGGCCTCTGGTCCGCAGATGGTGCCCAGCACTGAAGCATCATTAAGCGTAACGCCTCTATTTGGGCGAGATGGGTGTTGTCTTGGGTTTTCGGAAGATCGCCGGCCATGACCCGTAAAACCACCGTCTGATTATCCCCTTCGTGTACGTCGCTGAAAGGAACCTGGCTGGTCATAATCTGTCAGGATGGTTGTGTGTCAACGGTTGTGAACAATTCATAATCAATGAACGCTAGGGCTATCAGGACTTGCCTCCCAGCATATCCAACCAAGAGCCCAAATGTCGCTTGCCAGATGAGGTGTGGCTCCCTCCAAAAGCTCGGGAGCAGCCCATCGAAGAGTCCAAACTGGCCCGCTCAACGTCAGAGACATGCCTGATCCTGTGAAGTCGATCCGGGGTGACCCATGACGCTGCCGAGGGGCGCTGTTTTTCACGAAATCTCGAACGCTGGTATACATAACTGTCGGCTGAACCTCATCCACGACACGTGCTGATCCAAAGTCCGTAATGAGACCACGGTTTTGAGAGTTAACCAGGATATTGAGCTAGCTCGGAAAATTTGAGCCATGGCAAGTAACAGGAGGACAGTATGATCCACCATACCGATTTCAGGTCACCATGGCTAATAGGAGGCTCGCGGCTGTGGAGGTATTGGATTCCGCATATCACGTCATATATCTACAGAATAAATGGTCAGCGTGTACTTCCTTCGAACAAAGGGGAAAGAATTAACAAGTGATATCCTTTCAGGAATAACCAAGTCCGTCGAATGCAGAAACTCCCGGACATTTCCGTTGGGTTCCCACCTGAAAATGATCCAAGCAATGCTCATCGCAGTATCCTCAGCAAACCCGCGCAGCTTAACAATGTTTTCGTGGGAGAGTTTGCTCAACAGACTAAGCTCGTTGGCAAACGGCTGGGACAACCCGCTCCTAATCAGTAGCTGAAAGACTACCAACCACAACGTACTGACCAAGAGAACCTTTTCATCATCTCTATCATCGTCAAGGCGCATCTTCTTGACAGCAATGTGCTCGGGCTCTGTGGATAGCCCGTCCGCTATAAGCAATGTATCGGAAGAATGCAATTGCGCCAGCTCGACATCCGCAGTCGCTCCCTGAGCAATTGTATTTGAGGCTTCGATCTCTTTGGGATGTATTCGATAATGGCAAAGAGACTCTAATATCGACCGCTGAAAACAAGTACTGGATGAGCAAACAAGTGATTTTGGAGATCACTCCCTAGATGCATACTGCACAAATCTTTTGTCGCTTGTTGCTTCCTTGCTGGGGCCGACCTTCGGAGCCGTCCAACGGTTCTTTCCGTTTCCGCTGTCCAGCGTGAAGTTCCAATGCATGTTCGCTCATCGTTTGAAGTCTGCAGGCCGGAAAGAGCGGTAATCTGGATAGTGAAGAGGCGGATTATAGACCTAGGGAATGGGGAGCCAGTTGGGGGAGGGGAATTCCAATCTTGACTTAGGCGTATGATCCCAAGCAACGACGTGCACGAGGCGTGCCAGGATAAACCCATTATCCTAAAAGTGACAACGCAAAATACCCTCTTCGGATCTCGCAGGCTCAAGATTCAGGAAGAAGTATTCAGGAAGAAATATTTTACTGGATAGCGTTTCGCCTCTCCCCGAGAGCTCGTTGAAGTGTTGAGGCTGGAGTGTGGATGGGGTGGTTTGGGTTCTCTTGCGACTAAATCGATCCGCCCCTGCTCTCATGATTCATAGTTTTGAGCAAGCGGGACTTCCCCAACTTGAGGCTGACCTACCTATGGGTCTTGGGTCAAGGTAGGTAGGTACTGTAGGTAACAAAGATTAGCTTGAGCGGCCGCTTCGCCCGTTGTCGAAAGCTGGTCCAAACAACACCCACACACGTCATCCTCTCCCCCTCGGCGGCGCAGAACACTCATAGAACCAGGAAAGTGAATTACTCGGTAGATATTTGGTAAAAATCACGGGGAGCTGTCCCAATAGCCTCTATTTCCACTTGGCGGGCAAGGCGTCCACGTCAGGAAGTCCGGATCCAAACCCAACTTCCCACAGTCTACCCCGATCCTTCTCTCTCTTCCTGCTCTGTACCATTTAGCTTTAGTTGCGGATCCTGGTATCCTTTTTACGCCTTGTTTTGCGCTGCCACGCTGTTCGCCCTCTACATCTGTAGTCGCTTCTTGCGCGCATATTCGACCACCTTTTTTTCAAGTTTATTGTACATATACCAGTCACTATATACTTACAGCGCAGATGAAGAAGTTGAAAGGTACAAGCTAATCCTCGCAGGGATATCGACGTCCTGACCAGCTAACCAAATACGGGATCGTCTTCATTCGTGAAGTACCGACTACGAAAGACGAAGCAGGGGGATAGGAAGTTTATAAGGTTGCTAATATGTTTTCTCAAGTTTGAGGAACTGTGTGGGGCAAGATGTGGGACGTAAAGAGCGTTCCCTCCCGTGGCGCCATCCCCAGTTGAAGCGCTGCCTTCATCGAGATGGATCTCGACCTGCATATAGATTTGCTGTAAGTAATTTTACGTCCAAATCCGCCTCCCGCTGGTATCTGAAAACATAACTCACTCTGTCTGGGCGTAGGTACTTCGAAACTCCGCCGCGCTATCAGCTCATCCCTGCATGCGAAACCGGAACGTAACTGCAGGACAATCTCCCCTCGTTGACAGCCTCCAGGCCGCATATACGCTATGGAAAGAAGACCAAAAGGCGTTCGAGCTGCTCGCCTGCACCGACGGCGGCTTCCACTACGACAACGACCGCCCACCGCCTGGCATGGAAACACAAGACCGTCGTCGTCGACCCTTACTCCACCTCACCTCCATTCTCTCCACCAAAAGTAACCGCACTCAACTACGGCCCACCTTTCCAAGCCCCGTTCCCAGCTTCGATTCTACGCCGTGTTCCAAAAGTTCGCCGCTATTTTACGTCGTCCCGAGGCGAGGTTGGAGTTCTTGTTGAAGGAAGGGGATTTGATCGTTTTTGATAATCGACGAGTCTTGCATGCGAGAAAGGCTTTCACCGAGCATGAACAATCGGGTGATCGTGCTGCAAGTTCGACCGAAGATGGCGAGAGTAACCGGTGGTTGAAGGGATGCTACGTCGAGCCGGATACCGTGCATGATAAGATTCGGGTTTTGAGGCAGGAGTTGAATGTTGCGTAATTAGAAAGGAGTTAGAACGTTGCATAGTATGTTGCTTTCGATATGTACTCCCCTAGATATCATGGTAGAGAATAGATCATATGCCAACGACGATGGACATCCACCCACGTTGCCAGCCATACGGGTGGCCATTCGCTTGCAAGTCATCCCAAGTCTTCTACTCTGGTAATTGACTAAAATTTAGCCTAATTTATTGTTCAAAGGCTAAGCTGAAGTGTCTCGAGGTGGAACGCAGATGGTTGAGGGAGTCGAACGACGGGGCGACCACGGCGGCCGTCGTGAGACCTCGAAAAAGCTAGCCAAACCATGAACGCGAATCTTCTTCAGCTAGCTTCTTCTGCCACCACGTTAACCGCTAATTGATGCACCTATCTTCATGCCTCGCGCTAACGACGCGAAGGTTCGGGGAGATATCACGCTATCTTTCGACTTGCGCGTCCCGTGGACTTCTAGTCCCATACGTAGAATAGCAGTTTAGAACATAAGAAGACACAGCTGACCCGAACGTTTCCGCCATTTCCATGTGAAAACTAGGAACGAGGGAAGAGCGTTCCACATGCGTCTGTCGATTTGAGGCGGGGTAGCTTTTTATTCACGTGTATGCTGTAACTTCTTCCAGAAATAGTGGATATGTTGAAGTGGACGTCATGAACGCGGGTCTAGTCGATGGGTCGCGGAACGCCGGCTTAGGCCATCTAGAGAACCAAGGCTGTACATGACTGCATGACGGGATGCACGAACCAAGCGGTTTGTTCAGGGTCCCTTAGATCAGGGTCCATGGCGGCCGAACACGCAGTGGCCGGGCAGCACCATCCCCAGAGAAGGCAAAAGGTGTGATCAGAGGACAAGATACAATCGAGTAAACAGAGGCAGATGATATTCCATGTGATTATAAACAATTACAACTTTAAGGTTCCCGTTCCGCCTGCAATCTGCACCGCCGGTTGCATTCAGTCGTGGTTGAAATGGACCCTGTCGTCGGCGGTGAGCTCATATCCCCCGCCCAATTCCTAGCCCAACATATCCCAGTCCGGAGCCAACAAAGGAGGGGGCGCCAATGCGAAGGGGGTTCTGCAGAGGGTGCCGGGGTTCTCCGAAAATAAGGAATTTCTAAATAGCCAAGAAAGAGCACCTTCCAACTATCAGGACGATCTCCTTCTGACCACCCACTCCCTCCGCAAAGGGCAGATATTAGCAGCAATCACCTCACAATTGATTGTTCGCTGGTACTCTCTCCTACGTCGGGCTGTTCCCACCCTATGCACCAGTGAGCGTGACGATCTTGAACTCCAATCGGGACCCCTCGGCTGTATCCTGTGATCTTAACCACGGTTTGGCGATCTCCCTCGGCAAATTTGGGGGCTCGGAACTAGAATTGACTCTTGCCCTTCTCTGCGAGTGACGTCGAAGTTGTGCTACCTGGGCTGGCCCTTGTATCGAATAAACCAGATGGGATTTGGAGGCTGGCTCCCAAAGCCCGCCGCGCCCCAGGCCCACTATGGACAGCCCGAATGCTGGCGGAACTAGTTTCAATGTATTCTACCTCCGGGCCAATTACATCATGCGGATATCATGAGCGAAGCATGGCTCCTTTGACACACTGCCAATGTCGGGATAAAGCCCCCTCGGCTCCCCGGCTCCGTGCAGTTCAGTTGTGACTCAGGTTTCGGCGCGTTTGCCACTGCTGCTCGTATCTTATTCTGGAAGGTCACACTTCATTGTTCGTGAGGACACGGCTGCGATTTGTTCCCTCTATGCCTTGTTCAGAGCGGAGATGAGCCACGAGTCAACACTGGTGTCACCTAGACCATGCGTAGTGAGTTCTGTCTTGGAATCAATACGTTTCTTTGATACGACAAGCTTGAAACTCGGCTAAGGGTGCATTAAGCATGTTTAGCTTGCCTTAGTCCACGGCAAAACCTCAAGGAGAAGGGCATTCAGCGGCGACCAGAAGGGGCATGCTCGCGCTGAGGCCTTGCTTTAAATGGTCTCCTAGCACGTAATCCCGATCCTTGACACCCGTCAGAGCTGGCGAGAACGCGGAAAGAATCAGCGTGACCAACGTTCTTTCTGTCTCTGTGCTTCTATCACGCTCTTCACATTTCCTAAGACGTTCATAAAACACAACGAGCGACTTCTCTAGTCACCCGTAACCCTGAGGTCGACTTATTACGTCAACGAAGCCAATAGCAGTGAGAGATTGTGAATGCTAGGGTACCGCCGTTCGCCCCATTCTCGGTAGAACGGCCGGATTGTCGAATCATTTGTCGCCTTCTATTCAGGTATTCATAACCTTCTTTCTCGAGATTGCTCACCGGCTACTGCCGACCAAGCATCCATGACTCGGTCGTCCCTCCTTCGGTCCTCCTTCGGTACCGGAATTATGGGTGCATTGTTCAAAGACCTACTACCTTATTTAAACGACCGAATGTCGAGAGGGAATGCCAAGCACTCCCTCATCCTGATTCCGAAAAGCCCCGCGATGGAAGCCGCAGCGATCGGTGCGTCGTTCGGATGCTCGAGAGCTTGCCCTCATGTCTGCGTTCTTCGTGTAGTACCTGCGAGAAAGCTCGTCCCTACCCTGCCTAGCTTCAACTTTAAGTACGGGGAGCCCCTAGAGCGGCAAGTAACGTTGGAGCCCGTTGTGTGCTGACGTTGAGCTAAGTTCACGCTCCGATCGCTAGCGTGTCGGTCAAAACAAAAACCACAGTCCCGGCCCTAACACGATTCGCAAGGTTGTGTGATTCGAACTCCGCCTAGAACAACTAGTTTTAACAGTGTTGGGACCAAGCAGCTTTCCAGATGAGGCGTCCTTACCAAACGACTGGGTCGAACATATTCACCCAGAAGGCAACACTTACTATCACCATCCCAAGACTGGCATTGTTACTAATACCGATCCGCGACGGGCCGGAGTCAGCACCGCATTGAACAATGCCTTCGAAAGAGTCCGCGGCCAAATACCCCGCCACACGAACCCCGATGGCTTCGAAGTGTATTTGAACCTACCGGATGCCTCGCATCTCGTTTCCGACGGGGTTGTCGAGTACTACCTGGTTGATTATGATACCAGGTCCGTTTTCTGGGTTGAAGATCTCGATGTTCTCACTGATCTTGCAGCGGGTGGTTCCTCGGTCGGACCATTCGAATCGACGCGTCACCTTCGTATGCCAACAGCTCTTACTGAACCGAGAGCGTCTGAGAGCTCACCTTTCCTCTAGGTCTGTGTCTGGAGCCTGAGTTCTGGACTCATTTAGAATATTACCCTTGTCACCAACCAACCTATGACCCTAAACCTGAAACGGAACTGGCTGCTGTTCTCCAACACGGCTGTGTCGGTGAGTGTAACTTCCCTGGAAGCTTCTCTAACTCGGCCTAACGTCATCCTTCGCCGCTAGATGATATGACTGCTCCCGGCTCGGTTTTTCCGTACAGCCGGGAAGAATGTCTCCGGTTCCTGACGTTGTTGGAACGGTCTCGCGGTAAATTTGTCTTTCGTCCCTCTTATTTCCCTGGTCTTATGGCTTCTGTGACTCGTCGCAGGAGGCGAAGAATCGCCCGAGAGCTACCGAAGAAGCTGGACAGGTGAGCACAATCCGTCCGTTTTGCTTCTACTTGGTTGGTTTTACGTCTCACATTCGTCTCATTACAGCTCGCCTATGGGCCAGCATTTGCAGAAGTCGCCATATCAATCGATATGGTCTACCACAGTCGAGATTGGACCGGTTGCAGGGTCTCGATTCGTACCTAGGGCAACAGACTCGCCGAAGCGTTGTAATGGCCCTCGGAGAGACGCTCTGTTTCGGGATGTCCAAGAGAACGTTCATCCAGTTGACCGAGCTTTGGAACGGTCGCATCGTTTATCAGAGGCACTGGGAGCCGTTCCTCGACCGGCAGCGCGAAAAGTGGAGGTGGACCGCGTTGGGGGTACGTCCTGCAAACTTGAATCGAATTGCACTCTAATAGAGACTGTTTAACTAATACCACTCTTTTAGGCCCTTTATCTTCTGAGGTAAGCACGATTCCTTTATCAGCTCCACTTATTCGTTTGACTGGCTTCGGGTAGCATGAACTCGGTTCAGTGTCTTTGCGGAATTCCTTTCGTTCATCTTGTAGCTTCAACGTCATTCACCTGCTCCGCCATACTTGTATCGGCTCTCATGCTTCGGAAGCACTCAGTAGAGCGACTGAAGACCGCTTCAGATATTGTAAGTGATTCTGACTTATCCCTCACAACCGTCCGTGCAGGCTCAATCTAGCTTTCAGAGCTCTTACATCTCTATGGTGGAAAGCTTCGATCACGGATTGCGGCCACTATCCATCGCCTACGCGCTTCCGGAAACACTGTTGGCGTGGGCGGCATTATCATCCGGAGGCGCTGCCTTCTACTATGCAACCTCACAACTGCAAGACCACCCGACACATCTCCTACACATTGCGGCGTCTACAGTCATCCCGTTCTTCCTAAGTGCGGTAATGTACCGCGCCTATGGTTTATCAGCAGTCTAGGATCTTCTTCTACCGATGAGAGGCTCACGGCCTGCCCTCAAACCAAATGCCGAGTTTCCTGGTCCGGTGATCTCAGGACGACCCCCGACTCCGGTTCTCCACAGGAATGACTTGCCCGACCCCGAAGAACACTGGCGCCCTTTTCTTTTTCGACCTTATGTGCTGTATGGCCCCCGGCACACACGGGATTACCGTTTTCAGCTATAGGAGTCTGGTCTTCCTCTTTGCCTGCAGGATATACCTAGGAGCATTTTGTAATATATACTAATATGTCTATAGTAAAACTTATGGATTATCATTTTAGTCCGTCTTATGCTCTAGGAGCTTGGCCATCTGCTAGATGGAGTTTGGTAGTTGGTCGGAGATACATGGTTTGGTGGATTGAAGAGTGATTCTCGAAAGTGGGTCGGCGATGCGCCCCTCCGAGCTATTGGCGGTGAGTGAGGGACTTATCCGGCTTTGGCATATTGCCGTCAAACAGCCTCCCCGAAGCGGCACGTGACCTCCTCGAAGTGTGGAGACCTTCCCTTGCCCGTTCTTTAATATTCAATCAGCGATCTCAGCGAAACAATTCACATATATATATTTATACGGACTCAGTTTCCGCCGAGTTGAATTGACGGCGGACACAGATCCTGTCGGCGTAGCAGGCCTCCCTGCGCATGGCGATGACTGCAGAAGATGTTTCTCTCTCGTCTGACCTTTACGTATAATCGAAAAAAAAAATTCTGGTGTACTTTTCTATCTTGCTGGGCACGAAGGGGTTGAGAGCGATATAGAGGAGGGCCTTTCTGGATCGCTTAGTGAAGGAGGCTCGCGGCCCTCGCGATGCTAAATGGATCAAGTTGTGGTTTATACGTTCCCATCTCGGAAAGCACAGTATCCGCCTAATAGGCTAAATTGATTACCAGAATATATTTCTCGTAGAGATTAAGCGGGGATGGGGGCCACCGCTGGCTCCGCCGTTGTTTGAGCAACTCCGCCCATTCGAATCCTCGCCGGTACGCTAGAACTTTCCTACTCCACCTCCACTATTACCTCGGCTCGTTATACAAAGTAAACTCCGCCTTTTAACCCCGCTGCCATGTTTTTGGAGCGATTGTGCGCGGGGAGCTCCAAAAAAGCGGGCACAGTCCTCTCCAACTCCACGTGGCATTCTTCGGGGAGCCGGCTCCGAAAGCCTCCATCGCTTCGGTTAACTACCCCACATGTGGATCGTTGAAATTGAGTAACATACTTTTTTTACAATAGGGCAACAGGAGCATTCTATGGAGATTTCGCTAGCCGGGGCACAGCATTACCTCAAAATTTGTCGTTTCATGTACTGCCAAATGTCCGGCTTTATAGGTTCCGCATCTCGCGACCTTTACCACCTATACTAATGGCCGTTTCAAAAAATACCCCTCAAACTCCCCGCGCTTTTGGTGAGTGCCGTTGCCCCATCTACCTAAGTCCAAATAGCTCTCTCATCCTAGCCAGCGAAGTTCCCAATGTGCGCCTCCGGCCAAGGCTTCCTTCGCACAGCAACGATAAGTATTCGGGACCCCTAGGAAGGTGAAAGAATATCAATCCTCGTGTCTAGTTTCTCGTTTGATTAAACTCTGTTACTCAGCCAAATTCCGATTCGGCTGGAGCATGTCGTTCCGGAGTTGAGCTTTGTCAGAGAGTCATACCCGTAAGTCGCCAGCTAAGAAAAATTTTCGGGACTATCTGACTCTTTATTTGGATCACTCCTAGATTTGGAATGGAGCTTGAATCGGAATGGGTTGCGTTCGTCCATCCAGAAGGGAACAGATATCATTGGCAGGAGACGCTTAAGATCGTATCTTTGAACGACCCTAATCAAGCAGACCATGATACCATTTTGCGGTACACGAAGAATATCATTGAAGACTTGGCTCAGGCTCAGAATGCCGACATCCACGACGCGGAAGCCGTCTTCTCCGTGGATGGAGTATATGGAACCGCAGTAGATGTTGGCTACTACCTGGTCGATCACAACAACCGGGTCCCTTTTTGGCTTCACGCAGCCAATGTCGACCAAGAACTGCTCGGGATAGAGCCGTATGAGTCCAAAGATCACCTCCGTGAGTAACAGACTGTCGATTCGTCCGCTGTACTAGAAGCAATCAGTTCACCCAGCGCGAACGGCGTCCCTCCAGATTTGGCTCTTCAAACGGAATATTGGATTCATTTAGAATTGTATCCAGCACACAGAATGGTGTCCGAATCAGCGGTCGATGAGCTGACGTCCCTCTTGATCCAGAGCGGTATAGGTATGATTCAAAGGTTAGCGTAGCTAGATGATGGAAATTGACATCCTAATTCAGATGACGTAACTTCTCAAAGCTCCATTAGTCCATGGAGCGCAGACGAGTGCCTACGCTATCTTAGATTGTTTGGAGAGCTCAAAGGTTGGAGGATTTCTTTTCTCTTAGCGTTCTTAATTCACAGCTTTGATACCCAGGCAAAGGACCTAATTCATACCAAACTGCTGCGATAGGTAAGCCCCTACTGCGGAAGTGCTGTGCCATAGAGACCAGTGCTGACGGATGGCGTGGCGGCCCTCCCGTAGCTCGTGTATGGTCAACTATATCTCGTGTTCGACATATGAACCGACATGGTCTTCCAGGACCTCGGCTCGATAGGTTACAGGGAATTGATTCATTCATTTCTGGACAACTGAAGCACAGCATTGTTCTCAGCATCGCCGAATACCTATGCTTCAACATCCCGAAAGGAATGTTCTTCCAACTCTCTGAACTCTGGAACGGAAGGCTAGTCTATATCCGCCACTGGGATCGCTTTCTGGAAGCATATCGTGGAATGTGTCTCCGGATGGCGGCTGTGGTGAGTCGAGCTGGGCTGACACTGTCGCCGTATGTTTATTGACATTCTTAACTTCGTGTCTCACGTACAGAGTGGAGGAATTATATGGTGCGCCCTAAATCTCGGAGGTTTAGCATTGTACTAACCTGCCACTATCGGCAGCCTAGCGACCGTCTTTCTGTCATCTAAATCCGTTAGTAGTGGGATGATTGCAGCAATCTCCCTTGGTAGCATTGCTATGTTTACATCCTTTTATCTCCACGAGCGACACTCTAACGCTAATTTGGGTACAGCGATGGATGTGGTAAGCAATTCTGGTCTGCGGAGCTAGCCATACCGTAAGCTAACCTCTCCGAAACTATAGAGCGCATATCTTTCAAGAAGCGAGAGTTTCGAACACGGATTGCGCCCACTCTCGATTCTTCTATCTTTACCCCAAGCTTTAACGATCTGGGCGGGTCTCCTGTTTCAAGTCGGACTCTTTCTCTCAGTCAAACCGCTTGACCAGTCCCCAACGGAGACCACCAAGCTTTTTGCGTGGATCGTACCACCCTTGGCGACAGCCCTCGTTTTTCTAGCTACTGGAGGTGGCAGCATATGATATACTGTTTCGGGCACGCATTCCACCCCGCCATGACAAGGGCTTAACTACCCTACCAGTCCCTCGCCGCGCATCGAACTGCTACAAGGTCTACACGCACTTAGAGGGATGTCACCACGCGGTCAACACAGGCTAATTTCGCTGCAGATAGCCTATCGAGTCTATTTGGTAGTGTACAAGCTGTAATGATATATGATTGAGTAGATATGCCTGTAATTATGCTATATGTGAAGGTTCTCCGCCAAACTTAAGCCTACTTTAAAGCGTGACTGCATATGCCAATACGGTACAAAACCATTTGGGGGTAGCATGCCACACCACGCCGGGCTCAGTCGGACCAATCCTAAGAGGTTGGAAGTCATTCTGATTTGCTGTTGTGTGTATTGGTTGTCATTGAACTGAGCTTTGATTACGGCCCAGCTGAAGTGCCTTGAGATGGAGTCCAGCTGGTAGACGAAGTCTGGGGAAACGGTCGCCGCCCGAGTGTGGCGGCGGTCGTGAGAAAGCTAGGGAGACCACGCGAAACTTCTTCTTTTGCAACCACGTTGGCCGCCCATGCACTCGTCTTCGTGATTCGTGCTGCCTACTCCGACATTTTGAGAAGATCGCAATACCCTTCTATCTGTGCGTCCCCGTGGGCGTTAATCCCATGTGGGGAATGACGACCACCGCTGCACCGAACGTTTCCAACACGCCCGTATGAAAATTAGAAATGAGCCACATGCATCTGTCTATTTGGTGCGGGGTAAATTGTATCTAAGGTAGAACAAGGAAGATGTATAAACCTTCTGCCAGGAGGTCGCGGATAGGTTGAATCTAAAATTTTGCCCCAATTCCTCCCACTTCTTGACCTCTACAACCCCCTCCCCTTGCCTATCGGTTGCGTTTAAACCTCTTTTATCTACAAAATGTACAGATTTGGCGTGGCTGCAGTAGCACTTCCGTTGCTAGCCATTGGGGCGAATGCTTGGGGACCTCTGGGTAAGGTTTCTTTCTCGAACGACATGCCCTATGCACCTAACTGACGTTTCCCTAACTTTTATTCTGCCTTTTAACAGGCCACGCAGCTGTTGCATCTATTGCAATGCAATATCTTCTTCCGGAAACCCGGTACCACGTCACCCAAATCCTTGCGAATGATCCAACTCCATTCGTCTCCACCGCGCCCACCTCATCTAGCAGCCCGGCATCTGCTTCTGCTTCAACCTCTGATTTAGCTATCTCGCTAACACCTGTTACAGCACCATCCCCGACGAAGCAACTCACGTTGGTCGATATTGCGAGTTGGGCGGATGATTTCCGGTACACTCCTGAAGGAGCCTTTTCAGCGGTCTTCCACTACGTCGACGCGGAGGATGAACCACCCAAGAAGTGCAACGTGAATTATAAAAGAGATTGCGGTGAGAGCGGGTGCATTTTGTCAGCTATGTAAGGCTTTCGTGTATCCCTTCCAAATCATCACCCGAGAGAAGCTGATGTGTTGAAAATCTCACTCGTTGGGACATCCAGTGCTAATTACGTGAATATGTAACAAGCATTTTCCGTCCTCCTATCTAACCAGCACTCGCCATGTTGCAGACGGGGCGTGTTCAGGATCGTAGCCTTGACGCGAAACAACGGGCTCAGGCCCTCAAGTGGATCACGCACTTCCTCGGTGACATCCAGCAGCCTCTTCACGACGAGGCTACCGCCATTGGAGGTAACCAGATCAACGTGACTTGGAACGGCGCCGTTGTGAATTTGCATCATAGTGAGGACCCCTCCCTCGTCGCTCCCTGAAACCGCGCCGACGTCGTGTCTTGTCTTCGGCTTTAGTTTGGGACACCGAGATGCCCACAA
>WSTY01000743.1:0-15092 GCA_019633465.1 Tulasnella sp. 417 | reverse complement strand
ATCCCCGGGAAAAGTGGATGGACTCTTCGGACCGATAGTACTGCTCGTCGACGGCACATTCGTATCCTTAGCGACATCCTATATGCTTCGATTCATCGACGAGATTGGCAGAGAGCCAAACGGGCTTGGGGGCTTCTACTCAGGACACCTGAAGTAGAGTAGACGGACATCTGGAGGATAAGCCTTTTGCTCCTGCATAAAGGCATCGACATTGACAAACGAGAGGCGAGTGAAGACAGGATTGAATGGTTGAAAACCATGATGCTTAAAGTCCCGTATCACGTAGGCTCTCGGTTTCATTTGTGACCCAAGACGATGGCTGACTAACCGCCTTTAGCAAGAGACCATTCTCCAAGAGCTGATAATTGAACTTATTCTTGCCAAACACTTCAAGCAGGCGGAGGATCAACTACATATGTAAGAGGCCGGGCGTCCTCACGTTTACCTATGCAAACTCTCGGGTACTTACGCTCAGATACATGGCTGAATATCCATTTACCGAGAACGCCACTTTGCGGGGACTCGCTGGTCTGCTATATCTTTATCAAGCTCAGCCGCGCGAAGCCACATTGGAAGATCCATCCCAAGATACCCTGGCGCCCTCCAGTGCGTCAGATGACGGGGAAGATCGGAACGGGGAGGATGGAAAGGACCATTTCAACGTAGAATGCCTTACCTCCACCCAACACGATACCCGAGTCTTGGCTTCGATGGCTAAGCAAACTCTGCAGCCCACGGGTGAGCCACCGTGACGGGTCGATGTTTTCCTCCGCTCACGCTAATTGTACCGTATCTCTAGACGACTCAGAATCTTCCGAGCATTTCCCCATTCACTTGTTCGAGCCCAATAGCCTACGGACTGCTAGACATCATTTCAGAGCTGCACTGCGCGTTGACGGACGTAATACGCTCGCTTACGGGTTCCTCGTGCTAGTAAGCTTCATTTTTCTATCTATTGATATCGAAGCAGAAATTTCTGAAATTATCCTACATGCTATTAGCTCAGAGATGAGATGGTGCAGCAGCGGCGGACGAAGTCGCACTCGTCCACTCTCCGGTTCTCCGACTCGGACGAAGACCAAGACGAGGACGCACCCACCCCTATCCTTCCCTTTTCAGCTTTTGTTTCACCATCCAGTCCATCTGAAACCGAAGGGCTTAGTTCTCGTCTCCAAACGAGGAGTGGGTGGGAGAAAACCACCCAAGGGCCCAACGCCCTCTCAACCGCTTACGGGATGGGAGGAACGGAGACGCTGGCTTCCTCCACCTCCCCCCTGTCCGAGGAATCACCTTTGCCGAAGGCTTCTTCACTTGCAGAACTCAGTCGGACGTCTTCCACAACTCATGTTGAGGCCGGTAACCAGCCAGATAACCGCATCGTGCCTCCAATTCTACCATCGAAATCCACGCTCGATCGAGCTGAATATCCCTACGGCGCTTCAACTACTCGATCCGTACCAAGCAATTCATCTACCCCAGCTCCGGCTCCTAGCGACATTCGACCTAGGCGCCTAGGAATATCACGAGCCAGCAGCACAAGTCACTCCTCTTCGGTGGACACATCGGCGGCTTCGCAACGCCTCAGTAAATCGGTCCGATTCACTGAGGCCAAGAGCTCCGAGGACGAGAAGCAGTATGGTAGGAAGAAGAAGAAAATCAGGCGATAGGATGTCATGTTTGTCTTGATGATGCAGTGGCGGCGGACCAGCGGCTTAGATGTGAGATATGGACGGTCTTTGTGTGTTCTTACATTCAAAATGGTCTTGTCTGGGGATTCTGGATTTTGGGAACCTGCCCACGTCGCTCGGCATGCAATCAGCCAATAGCAGCACTGTCCGGCAGTTCACTCGGATGCCCGGCCCATTCCAACACAAGCCTACATTGCCATTCATGCGTACGATCGTGGTGAAGGCTTTGGAAGACCTGAGGATGATCGATTACTACATCGCCTCCTACCAACGATGCTGGCCTGCTTATCCCCTTTTGGTAAGTTTTAGGTTCCATCGTCAAACATGTCTGTCCCACGACACGCTCGAATGGGAGTTGTCACATTTTCGGGGGTCTCCAATGCAAACTGCCGGAGGTTATGAAAGCCTTGATGGTGAACTTCATATATCCTCATTGTCTTGGACCCAGATCGAGATCAGGCTGCTTAGCTCTAACATCATCGTGCGGCCCGCACGGTCTTGCAAAACCGTTCGTCAATAACGACCTGTTCCGAAAGCTCTGATGACCACACTGGCTCGTCATAACTGATTGCGGCTTCTTCTATAGGGAGCCTAGTCCACATTTCATGCGCAAGGGGGTGCCGATCGTCGCTTTCCCCAATTCAACTATCGAGGTCATGGAAACGTCTTCGATTGCTTCGAACATGATCTTATCACAGAACTTTGTTGACACACGGATCTGCCCATTCCAATTCAGGATTCAGGCAATCCCCAACGTAAAGCTGGGGGGGTCTCGGTGCTACACCCCAACAAGGCGGGATGTCAACCCATACTCGTGAGCACGAACATGGTAGTGGCCAATGGCTTTCGGGGTCAAAGCCTTTGTTGAACGAGAATGAGATATTGTTCGCTGGCCGAAAGTTAGACTTCTGCGTTCCCACCGCAATATCCCAAGTGAATGACGCCACGTGATGCCTGCACTGCTTACTAGCCAGCAGCTCAACTAGAATTCTCTGGAACATCTCGAATCTGAGGATTGGCGTATTTATCCTCAAATCGGTTTTCGACCAGTGGTACACCTCCACAGGATGAAGAACAGGGGTGAAGGAAGCCTCGGAAGCTTACAGCCTGGGCAGGCTTGGGTTTGAGTCTCCTGAACCTCTGAAAGCCGTATATTCTGTAGTTCATTATCAGTTTATCACAAAATACAAACCCAGTTCTAGCCTGGACGTCGCCCACTATTGTATTCCTTGGGTGAACGTTGGCCGCCCGACATTCGGCGGTACCTGCTTCGAATCACTCATTCCACTGTTATCCTCAGCTGGAAGTCCTCATGACAACATATTAAGGCCTAATTGGGCATGATTGAAGGTTCCTCTCAACATCCGGAGAAAGGGCTACATGACCGGTAGATCAATAACCCGTCTCCACACACGAAGCTCCTGTTGTTCAGAAAATCGCACAATATATCAATCGATGTTAAGGCAATCAAGAGGCAGCACAACTTGAGATACCTTGGAGGCCAATGTTCCGGTTTCTTACTGAAAAAAATATCACACTTCCATGTGTAGCCGAGATGAACACCTCGCCCCCCTGCTCTTCAGGATATCGTTTGGAAGCTTCGATATTCAACATGTGCTATCTCAGCGCCAAAATATCTGGCCTTTTTACTGCAACTCTTCCTACAGGAATATATAACCGGTCGGGCATTAGGGACGTGGCTCGAATCTCAATCGACGACGCATCATCTCCCCTCCCCCTTCGATCTGATGCTTCAACCTCCCATCCCTCTCAGCAGCCAGAGCCTTGACTCCGATGCCTTCCCAAAATCAGCTCTAGGTTCTTAGTCCCAACTCACTCAACAACATGGGCGATAGCCGTCTATGTGGCTCGTCCATTGTTGGGCGGTCGCATTCGCTGAAATCTACTCCCATCCCTTCTCCCTAGATATCCGTGACCCGTTATCTCGTTGGCATGGAGACCCTCTTCACGTGGTCAGCGGTGATTCGTAATGCAGTGCACAGGTCTCGACCTTTCCCTCTAACGATGCCGAACACGTGGAGGCCGGTGACCCAAAATAATCGCCGACTTCGTGGAGTGCGTATCATCAGGGGAGTTGATGCGACGCGCTTCGCGAAAGGCCGAGCACTGACCGTCAAGTCCAGGTTTCACTTAAACTTTGGGACAGCTACGGTCTGGGAGTGTAATAAGGGCATGGGCAGCATCGCGGAAGCAGCACCCCATGCGAAGTGGCATCAATTTACTCAAAGGGGAGGACACCCCCTCACCCTAACCCAAGCCGAACATTCCAAGTTATGTATCGCCTTTCCCTTTAGTCCCAGAATGTACACTACAGATGCCGCACGACCCAATACATTGAGACTGGAAAAATCCATCCGGGCCGCGTTCACTCCAAGTCGTCTGGGGACCAATTCAAGAAGGTGAGAGTCTGGCTCGGTGTGGATACGGAGAGCGTTTGCGGCCAGAGGGAATATCGTTCCAACCGAAAACGAAGGAAGCGGGCGGGTAATGAACGGTTTCCATTCACCGCTATACCGTAGGATGGCTGACAAGGTGCCATTTCGATTCGTAGTCTAGAAACAAGTTCTAAAGTAAAGACCTCTCGCACAAGATGGAAAGCTCTAAATAAACGCGGACTCTTGCACTAAACATCTGGATAGCCCTAGTGATCTAGCTTATGATAGAGGTGCTTTTGTTCGATTGGTTGCGCCTGTTCGACGGGCATTTTCCTTTCCCTCGGCCCGGTTTTGCTCTTGCTGCCTGGACCGACGCTAGTAGCGCCTTCATCCGCGCCATCGGAATAAGCATCTTGGATGGGTTGGACTATTCTTTTAGTAAATCGAGTATCTTAGTATGCTTGACCGCGGCTTTCCTGTCGATGTAGGGGACTGTTCAGCGTGTGTAACGTTTGCGTAGAGAATACTATGTCGACTCACGAATGGCACACTTCCACCTGTTTACAAAAAAGTAGATCTTCACCCCCCCCACCCTACCTTAATAACTACCCAGTATCACTGGTTATCTCGTGAGTTTTGATTCCAAGTTTTCCTCCCATTTGTCGGGCTCCTGAGCACCGGGAACGGCAAAACTTGACCGGTTTCAAGTGATAACCCACCGTATAGAGAGATTTTTAGAGGGGTTGGACTCGTATCTACTACATATATGTCTAATTGGGCACTAGAGGTTCTTGGGATCATTCGTTATGGGAGGGAGCTCGTCGTAATGAGCGTCAAGTTCTCAACAACCTGGGTATGTCTCCCTTCCCTTGTGCACATCGCTGCTCAGGCCAAGAAGCTGTATTCCTTTCTCTAAGGAAATTGCTTGTTCGATCCAAAGAACGGGATAGCGTTGAACGTGCCGTGCGGAGCCCGAAAACTCGCGTCTTGTTGGTGTGGTATGTCGCTTTAACCAGAAAGAGAACGCGCTCAGACGTAAAGTCGGAGTCCAAAACTCCCCAAGGGGTGCATTGCCTCTATCATCTTCCATCTAACTCCTCTGCTTACTTCGATCGTAACAGACCCCCCTTCATCTCATTCCCCCTCCCCCCTCCCCCCTTCCGCCTGTCCACCCTCTTCCTCACACTGACCCTGCATAACCCGCAGCCCTCCCTCCGGCCCCTCCCAAACTCTTCTACTAAACAGCCCTGAACGACTATCGTGCCAACCTCCGAACCGGGATCACATGGTGGCGTGCGTGCTCGATCTCTAATCTCCGCCAAACCAAAGCCCATGTAAAGTTGACGATAAACCAAGGTAGATGCGACGCCGACGAAGGGGCTTCCATGTCGCCAGGAATTATTCTTGACTGCGTGTAAGAGGAATTCAGCAGAAGCTTGTTCAGCGTTGTGAAGTGGTGTTGCAGTGAGTTGATGCGACGCGCGCGGCGAAAGGCTGAACGCTGAGGTCATCTCAGAATCATTAGCACTTTAGGAAAAGTCAGCATGTCATTGGTATCGTGAACGCGCTGAATTAGCTCATGGTTGGCCCTAAGGACCCAATTCCAGGTGAGCTAACTGCCGGAAGTCCTGATAACACTGGCTCAAACATTTACCCTGAGTAAATATTGTAGATAATACTACATAGCTCTTTTTCTCGATACTTACACATGCGATAACCATCTAACGTTTGGACAGTCACCATCCAAGCCTCCGTTGGCGGCGCCCTCATGCAGTGTCCCTTGTGAATCGCGCATCATCACATAAACATACAACTATTACATCTCAAAAGTATATTGGGATGCATGCTGAGGTTAGTGAGTTACTGAAGCAAGCAAATTAAGTCTTCCCATCGCCCCCTGGTTGCCGTTCCCGACGATGACGGCGCATAGCTCGGCATCGGCATCGTCCCTGGCGGCGAGGGCGGGGTAACGTCGCGTGATGTGACGACTCTGAGGCGGGCACCCTTAGTTCCCTCGGGGTTGTTCGGCTGAGGTCATTTCCGGGGGGGTTGCTGGGGGTTGCTGGCTAAGGAGGATTGCTGATTAGAAATATCCTTGAAGCATGGCGCCAAATCTTATGCACAAAATTATTCGCATGATATTCGCGACCCGGAAGAGAGAAAGAAAAAAGAACGTACGGCGCGGGTCTTGAAGATGAGCAAAGATGAGCCAGTGCAGGGATACCTTCCCGGTTTTCCAGGTTTGACAGCATTCCTCAATCTGAGCAATTGCAGGGGAGGGTGGGACGACATCAACGTCATAGTGATGGACCTTCCCGCCCAGAGTACTGACGAATTCATCCGAAGCTTCACCATCCTTGTTGGCTCTGGCGCAATCCAAGTGCTTCTTATCATCGCCAGTCTGCAAGATATCGACCGCGCCTATGTCTAGCGCCAGCCTAGCGACTGCCTCGCGCGCTTCCTTCTTCTTGGCAAAGGCGACGTCCGTGACGTATTTGCGGCTGGTTCCAGATTGGATTTTGATCATGAGGGTCGCGATTCGTGTCCCTGGAGGTTCGATCCATCGAGGGTCAACCAACAACCTCCGGATCCATGTCACCTCGAATTACGCACCATTTGTACTTGGCATATAGCCAAAACAAGGAATCCCTTCCGCCTTTCCGTACATGGATATGCAAGCCGACTGGGGCTGCTGGGTCGACGTCTGGGTGCGATACTGGATAGGCTTTTGAGCCTCCATCACCCGTTGAGGTGGAGCGGCCGCCGCCAGGTTGGTGGGGCCAAATGGATCATGGCTATCAGTCAGAGAAGAACTCGGGAAGGCGTCTTGGATCGCAAGTAACGTGCGGGTCAATAGGCAGTCCGTAAGCGCTGAACGAGCGGGGGTGCGGCGCCAGGCCCCAGAGGACCTGGGGCGGCACCTTCACCATCCGGTATAGCGGTCGTCATTGACCGCGTTTCTACATCCATGGGGCCGCTCATGAGAGTAGATGGCGATAGACGGTAGAGATTCGGCGAGGGAGTGGCAGAAGCACTGGGGGCGGCGTGTGGCTTAGAACTGGGACTGGTCCAAATCGCAACGTCTGTCGACAGGACGCGAAGAGAGCGACGCGCTAGGCTTCAGAGTTTGCTGATGGTCAGCGGGGGCACCCTAGAACGATTCAAACACCTCTCTGCGAAGGATGATGCAGGAGAGAGAGTTGGTCTGTGAGTGGCCTCCCGATGCCTGGTCAGCCGACGCTTGGCTTGAATAGTAGAAAATAGATGTCTTCTATGCCGTTAAGTGCCGGCTACTTGCGATGGAAACGTAGAAAGCAGAATCAGAGCGATAGTGCTGGGGCAAATGAAACGCGAGGCAGGGGGCGGGTTGTGGTCTGGACGGAAGGCAAGATTGTTTGCCGCAGTTAGGCTTTTCACATACCTTCCAGGACTGTCCGATTCCCAAATACGGTCGCGCTCCCTTTTGTGCTTGCAAATGATGAACCTGCTGCCGGGATTGCAAAAATATGTGGAGGCACTATGTGCCTGCATCATGATTGTACAGCACTTTAGGCCTTCCCAACCAGAAAATATGAAAGGCGCTCTCGCGGACTCGTTTATCCCCTTGAACCCCTGGCTCCCCACTGGACGTCCCAGCCGAGACCTAGATACACTCCGGCGACACGAGGAGCTCAGATTAAATTGCCATCGGTCCATGCATTCGGTACCGATGCAACGGCTGCGCAGGGGAGCTGACAGACTTTCATCTTCGCGCTCATTCTTAGAATTAGTGGACTCGGATATAGTCACATTGGACCTGCCTTCGAATCTCCCATTCTCCGAGCCGGCATATAAGGTGGGCAAGGCTCGGACTATAATTAAACTTGTTTCGGGCTCTCTCTCAGTCAGATATATACTTCTACAAGCCTCATACTTGATAGCGTTACACGACGAGACAATTAAAGAAAAACCGGGAAGACAAAAGTGTATGGTGAACGGAGAAGGAGGAAAACAGACGATAACGCATAGACAATGACGGATGAAAGGGCGAGAAGATCAGGAAACGCTGGCATAGTTGGAATCCTAGTTGACGGCGGCGCCTCCCCGCGCCATGAGCAAAGAGTCTCGAACTGAGAAAGGACTCATATTCTCTTGCATTGTGAGATTTAGACTAGGAGGTGTTTCCATCACTTGCGTATATTTCGATTTCGCTAAAGTCTGGCGAGAGCCGATTGATCGCTTCGACCACTGGGATCCAGGCAGCCGGAACACCGAGCTTCTTGATCCTCGATACCCTGCCTTCATCATGCCTTGCTACAGTCTGACGCCATACGACAAAGTGGCAAAGCTTATATTCGATCGCGTCCCAGCCTTGCTGCGGAGGGCCACTGCACGGTCGCGTGAGAATTAGCTCCTCCAGGTAAGGCCTTGGATACTGAATGGATCCAAGTTCACCGCAAGTGACGGTACATAGTTTCTCCAGAGCCCAGACCACAATCTCGGGCTCTAATATCATCACTTTAGTGTTGCCTTCATTCGAAGGATTATCAGGCTCGCGATTGGTCACAATGCTGAAGTCATCTAGGATTTGTCGGAGTCCGAGGGCTGACAAAGATTGAATTAAAAGCACCAGGTTACTGGCGTTTCTCACACGAAATTCTATTCGCCCGCTCTGCCAATGATATCCACCCTTGCCGCCCTTTTCAACCATCTCCCGCGTGCGCCAGTATATACCTGCTGTGGAAACATCTTGCTTGAAGGAGATGTCAAAGTCTTGAGGCAGCGAAAACAAGATCCTCCCAATGGTCGAGCATGGAGTTATTGAACCAGTAAGGTCTTCGGGGTCAAGATCGCCCACCTCAATAAATTTACATTGATAGTTCTCCAATAAACACATAATACCGGACAGAAGTGGGGCCTCTAGCTTTCTCACACTAACTCTCCGAAGGACCTGATGCCGGTAGTACATTGGCCTGCCGAACCACCTTCCTCTAACCAACGCCTCGGTGTTCCCGGGCTGTTCAAATTGTAAGGACTGGAGATTGATCTCACTGATTTGAGAAACTCCGCGGAGGAGCGTGTCAAATGCGATGAAGAATGAACCCGACACAGTGACATTAACCATTGTAAGCACCTGCACTCAACGAAACCACTTGGGTTCGAAAATTTCAAACGACACCCCTTCAAGCGCGAGTGTATGCGGAGCTTCCGATATTTGGAAGGGTTGACCTGAAGGTTCATCGGGCCAAGTCGAGGGACCGTACTGGGCAGTGAGCACCAACTTCTCGAGGTTTGGGAAGGGGTCCCTAAATTTATACAAGCCTTCGAGGGGATCCTCCTCCGCGGTGCCGAGTTCAATTCGAAGTTCAGATACGCGTTGTGCCAAGGCTACCATGAAGGATGACTTCATCGCTGGAAACCCAACTGTGCGCCTGGTGGCCACGAGACATTTGAGAAGACAACTAGGGTTCGGGTTACGGGCTAAAGCAAATTCGACGTTGTTTCCACGGTTGTGAACCCAAATGTGCCGCCACATCTCGGGCGTTGTATCAATGGCATAGCACCATGCTTTGCATACTGTCCTAAGTCGAGCCCAACTCGTGATGTTGGTGATAAAATCTTCAGTATTAAAGGGAGAGGCTGGTGAAATTGCTGTCAGAATGACAAGGCCAATTATCTCGGTCGAAAGCCGTGCCATTGGCTGTCGTGAGTTGTGTAAGCGATTGATTCGGACTTGAATACGACGAGCCCACTCAAGTGGCTCCAACGCCTGACCCTCAATGGTGAAGGGCGGTAATGGTTGATCTTGAGGACTGAATAATCTAGTGTTAGCGGTTGTGGATATCGTTGACAACATATCCCGGTTTTACCGAGCCCGCTGCCGTCCCACGGGGTCGAGGGACGCCTCCAGCTCGATTTGTTGGGTTGTTATCAGCTTTTCGAACCGGTCAGGGTCTAAATGCTGTAGCACGGTCGGCATAGAAGGTCTACGGGTTGGATTCCCATTCCAACACTTCTCTGCCTGCTCCCAAACTTTAAGATACGAATTGCCGTCAGGCGCCGTTGAAGGTTCCTTCGGAGGACGCTCCCCTGCTAATGCTACACCGGTAATGAGCGAGAAGAGGCCCGTGTGATGAGAATAGGCTCCTTTCCGCTTAGGAACTTGGGACAAGAGGGTCAGAAAAAAATGGTGCAGACGTTACAGAAGGTGCGTGAACCTCATAGATCGTGATACCAAAAGCATACACGTCACTACTGAAAGACTTTCCCTCCGCATTATGCAGCATTTCGGGACTCTGCCATGCTACACTACCAATGCCCCTGAGAGTGGTTGCGGTACGTGATGTCACGTGTTTAGCAAGCCCAAAGTCGCATATCAGGACGTGCCCATCCTTTGAGATTAGTACATTGTTCCCTTTCAAGTCGCCATGTATAATCCCCCATTGATGCAAATACATAAGTCCTTCCGCGATCTCGATCACCTCCAGCGAAAGAGTCAGCAACGACATCTGTACTCGTGAAGCCCTACTCACGAGTCGCCTGCGATCCACATTAGGTTGACGCTGGAGGAACCCCGGTAGGGAGCCATTCTCGGCATATGTAGAAACCAGATACACGTCACCCAGGATTGTGCATATCCCCAAAAATCGGAGGATGCGGGGGTGTCGAAGCCTCGTCCAAACGCTCGCTTCGATTGCAATTGCCTGCCCGAAGGTAGGAAGTGAGAACCAGACGACAGGATGAAACTGCTCACTTACAGCTATGGTTTTCCTATCGCACAGGTCGCCCCTTGGTCTCTTCAAAGCCAGCTTACCTTCTGTGGGATGCGTTGCTGTGAAAAAATCACCAAAGGCACCTGAGGTGTTCTCAGGGGATGTGTTATCGAGTACAATGCCATCCAAGTTGCATCTGAAGTTATCTAGCCTCTCCGTTGACAAAAGGTTGCCGAGGGTATCGTCGGGGGTGGTCATTCACGAAACGGTTTGATTGTAGAGTTGTAGGGAATAGACTTGGGCTAGGTAAGTGGGACAAGTTCTTTGTCTATGGGATGTTCAATAGCCGCCTCGGATAAATGTCGGATATGCTGCAATGAAGTTCGAAGACCAAAGGTTAAGCCTGGAGACCTTGGGAATAAAGTCTCTTCAGTGATTACGCTGAAAGCAATTAATCCACCTATTAGAACCGAATTGCACACCGCAATTGTCGGAGTGTCGTCCCTCCCAACGTGCACCCATATCAGTAAAATTAGGACTTTGTCGATAGCGCGGAGCGGCCGTACGACTTCCCTGTGTTATTTATTCATTCCATGATTTAGCATGTTTATATTGGCCAACTACGTCCTGTGGATTAAAGCACTTGGGCTCCTAAATGGGCGGAAGAAGTGAGCTGCACGAATCCTCTGGGTATGACCGCATTTTTCACGGAATATTCGATCCAATGATTTGGGCTGAATATCTTGCTAGCTTTCGGACCTCGGCCGAGAGACCCTGAAAATGCATAGATTGTAAGATTTGGGGAGTTGGTACTGTCTGTAGGTTGTAGGACTAGATTTTCCGTAAAAAATAACGTCATATCTGGGACCGACAAGGGGGTCAGGAACGAGTCTTGTACCGCGATTCGTTGATACCATCCATCCATATTAAAGAACGTTTCAAAAAGATCTTCTTCTTTACCATCGACGTACTCGTAAGTTCTGGTCCGCGGAGCTGAGGCATATCTGCGACTTGGATTTGCGAAGATAACAGTGTATTTATGTTACAGATAAGACTCGGACTAGATTTATGCTCCTTTTGAGATTTTTTTGGGTGGGTATGTACATGAAAAAGACATCATGATTGATAGCCCTTCAGAACGGGACGATGTAGAAGAAAGCAACGAAACATAAAAATGGAAAGGAATTGTAGCGAGAAATGGTAACAGGCAATCAATGACGGCTTAAAAGGAGGAAGGGCGTGAAATGGTAGCCCCGCTACCGCAAGAAACAAAATCCTGACTGACAAGGAATCCAAACCCAATTGCGCGGAAGAGACTCAGACTGGGAAGAGTTCCTCACCGGTCGCATAGACTTCAACTCCACTCAGGGCTGGAAGGTTCTCCTTGATTAGCTTGAGCCCTCTGGCCCAGTCAGCCGGAAGCCCAAGCTTTTTTATCATTGCTACCGTACCGCGATTAGACCTCCACATAGCCTGGCGCAAGGCGACAAATTTACACAAATGAGATCCAACAGTGTCCCAATTTTCCTGCTGATGGTTCCCGCTCCATTGAATTACAATTACCTCCTCCAAGAAAGGCCATGGAAACCGAATGGGTCCAAGGTCATTGCAGGGGAGAGAAGCTAGCTGCCTCAAAACCGACATCAGGCTCTTTGGTTCCAACATTAAGACTCGAGCATTGTCGTAATTGGGCAGATCATCAGGGCCGAAAGCGGTTACGATCCCGAAGCCATCCATGAACCTTGGGAGCCCAAGTACCGGCACCGATCGAAGCAGAGGCAAGAAAGCGCTCATGGACTTGATACGAAATCCTATTCGCCCGCCCCGCCAGATATATCTACAATCATTGCTATCCGTCCCAAACTGATCAGACGTCGCAGCCGTACCCCAATGCAGGTATAGTATGGGACGATCTCTTGTGGGGAAGATGACCGAATCAGAAAACTGCAGAACTAATCTCCTCACAATGGTCCAGTATCCAGTTACCGGATCAGTAATGCTCTCGGGGTCAAGATTGTCCACCTCAATAAATTCGCATTGGCAGTTCTCCAGTGAATTCATAAGAACGTGTAGTAATGGAGAGTCGAGCCCAAGCAAACTAACCCTCCGAAGTGCACGATAGCCAGTTGGTAACGACCGACCGAACGATTCTGGTTGCATCCAAGCAGGGTGTCCGACAGATCCGCCAATTTTTAAGGACTGGAGGTGGATCTCGCTGATTTGGGAAGCCGTGCAGAGGAACATGTCAAATCTCTCAACGAATGAACCGGACACAGTGGCATTAACCATGGTAAGCACCCGCACGCCATGAAGGAACCAGGGTGGGAAGATTTCAAATGACAGCCTTTCAAGCGCAAGTGTGTGCGGTATTTTATCGGATCGAGTTGGAAACCCACCGGAGTGGTAGGATCCAGTCGGGGGGTGGTCCTGTGCAATGAGCGCCAGCTTATTGAGGCTTGGGAAGAGATCACCCCTCCAAAAGGGTAGGATCCGCTTGGCGGGGCTGGAGAGAAAAAAGGTGAAGGAATTTTCAGAAGACTCCCACCCCTCGCCGAGTACCATCTGGAGTTCAGAGATGCGTCGGGCCAGAGGTTCTATCAACCGCGAGACGCTCCATGAGTTCCCGTTTATGTCCCAAGTGGTTATGAGACACTTTAGAAGACAATTTGGATCCGGATTGCGGCTTAATACATACTCAACGTTGCTTCCATTCCTGCGGACGCAAATGTATCGGGTAATCTGGGGCGTCGTATCAATGGTACGGCACCACGCCTTGCAGACTGCCCTTAAGCGAGCCCAAGCGATGATTCTGGTAGCACCTTCTTGGACATCCAAGCTAGGAGCCGGAGGGATTGCTATCAGAATGATTCGGCCAATTATCTCGGTAGAAAGCCGTGCCATTGGCTGTCGTGAATTATGTAAGCAATTGATTCGGACTTGCATACGACGAGCCCACTCAAGCGGCTCCAGCGCCTGGCCGTCAAGGGAAAAGGGCAGTAATGATTGGACTTGTGGACTGAAATCATCTAGCGTTAGCGCTTGTGGATGTCCTTGACAACATATCCCGCTCTCACCGAGTCTGCTGTCGTCCCACGGGGTCGAGGGACGCCTCCAGCTCGATTTGTTGGGTCGTTATTAGCTTTTCAAACCGATCGGGGTCTAAATATCGTAGCACGGTCGGAATAGAAGGTCGACGGGTTGGATCCGCATCCCAACACTTCTCTGCTTGCTCCCAAAATTCAAAATACGAACTGCCATCAGGCGCCGTTGAAGGTTCCTTCGGAGGACGCTCCCCCACCAATGCTACACCGTTAATGAGGGAGAAGAGCCCAGTGTGGTGGGAATAGGGCTCGTTTCCACTTAGGACCTTGGGACAAGAAAGTCAGAAAAAAATGATGCAGACGTTAGAGAAGGGGTGCGAACCTCATAGATTGTGATACCAAAGGCATACACGTCACTACTAAAGGATTTTCCTCCAGCGTTATGCAGCATTTCTGGGCTTTGCCATGCTATACTACCAACGCCCCTGAGAGTGGTTGCGGTCCGCGATGTCACGTGCTTGGCGAGGCCAAAGTCGCATATCAGGACGTGCTCATCCTTTGAAATCAGTACATTGTTCCCTTTCAAGTCGCCATGTATAATCCCGCATTGATGCAAATACATAAGTCCTTCCGCGATCTCGATTACCTCCAGCGAAGGAGTCAGCAACGACATTTGTACTTGTGAGGTCCCACTCACGAGTCGCCTGCGATCCACATTAGGTTGACGCTGAAGGAACCCGTGAAGGGAGCCATTCTCGGCATATGTAGAAACCAGATACACGTCACCCAGGATTGTGCATATCCCCAAAAATCGGAGGATGCGGGGGTGTCGAAGCCTCGTCCAAACACTCGCTTCGATTTCAATTGCCTGGCCGGGGGTAGAGAGTGAGGACCAGACGACAGGATGAAACTGCTCACTTACAGCTATGGTTTTCCTATCGCACAAGTCACCCCGTGGTCTCTTCAAAGCTAGCTTACCTTCTGTGGGATGCGTTGCTGTGAACAAATCACCAAATGCACCCGAGGTGTTCTCAGGCGATGTGCTGTCGAGTACGATGTCATCCAGATTGCATCGGAAACTATCTAGTCGCTCCGTTGAAGGAGGTTGGTGGAGGGAATCGTCGGGAGCGCTCATTGTCAGAATGGGGTTGGAATGTGGAGTTCACTTGCAGGAGATGGCGTGGTGGAGTTAGCCTGGATTTACCTTATATTATCCAGATAGGCCCACTTCCTTAACGACGGGCCGTTGCTAGGGAATCCGCATTTCTGATTGGC
>WSTY01000742.1:0-15102 GCA_019633465.1 Tulasnella sp. 417 | reverse complement strand
GCTGGCGGGTTTCGAGGAACAGGACTGTCCCAAGCTGGTGGATGGGCGGTGTGGGTTGGAAGATGAGGTGCAGACAATGGTGTGAGGATCTTTCGAAGTGCTTGTGCTTCAAGAGCGCCTTCGACGGATTGGGCCGTTCAATGAAGGTGTCGGTCGGACAAGAAGCGTGATTTGGTATTTTGGACGAGCTGCTCCTCCTCGACGATAAGACTAGGGATAAAAAATTGTCGCCGTCAGTTCAACCAAACGGACCAAGATGAGAGACGGGTATGACCGCGACGAGAAAGAAGTCAATCCACAGGAACCTTGGCGTTCGCAGCAGTAGCCTCCTTCCGCGTCGAGCTATTCCCATTCCCTCCCTCACCTAAAACCTCCTTCGAGGACCATAAAGCTGCCTAACGCGACAGCCTTAGCGCGCTTCTTGCCTTCCTCCTTCTCCTTCCGCCGGACGCGTCGTGGGGGCCTCGGACGTCGGTGATTTAGGAATCGCTACGAAATCATCTGCGGACATGATCGTCTGTTCGTTGAGCATCTGCGAGCCGCTTACGGTGAAAGTGGGGACCGAAGCTAAGGATGAGTTTGCGGTGGAGGGGCGCGCAATAGACCGGCGTTGTGCGACCTGTAAGTAAATAGAAAAGAATAGGGATAAAGGTTGAATGGTGATCTGTACGTAGAAGAGATGATCGGGTTGATCACTCACTCCTTGCCCCTGAATGTTAGCGTGAATGACCGTGAGGGCGGACCCGTGGGCCCTATTCAACCCCCCACGTCCTAACTTTTTTCTTGACCACTTGGGGACCATACAAAAGAGAAATCCTGACAACGACTGACCAGTCTTGCTGCTCTCATGCTGGTAAACGAATATCCAACGTTGGTTGATCAGAGGTGAATTGTCGATGTCAGGGCAGCCGTCAGTCAACGTTTACAATGACTTGCATAAGTGTGTGCACCCCCTCGAAGATCGTCGCGCCGGCCCCACCTTCCTAAGAAAGGACACCATATATAAATCCGTCGTCAACCCGCCCTAAAGCCGAGGAATCCGATCATCGCGCGCCACTTTCGGGCTCTTTCTCGCATTTCTCATTGGCTGGGTCATCTTTCTGAGGCTTCCTGAGGAGCTGTGGGGCCGGGAGGCACTCGAGCAGGGGGTGCACAGACTTATGCAAGTCATTGTAAAGCAAGCGGGGTGTGAATTCGTCGAACGCCACAAACAACGGATTATTGCGGCTCCATTGAATCACCATCCCGCTCAAGCCACACAATGATATTTATTTCCTCGCTCGGCGGATATCGCCCGTTTTGAGTATTGGCTGAGGTCGTTGTCTTGGTCTTCGTCATACTGACGTCACCCGCACGTCGGTGTACGCTGAGGTATTTCGTAAACAACAGGTACGTCCGCTCGGCCTTTCCAGAAAACCACCTTAGGCACCGTTAGTCGCGGCGACCAATTATCCTCTTCGGGATCGCACGCATGTTGGGCGCGTAGTCGGGTTGGACTGCACTGTGTTTGCTAGCAACGGACCGTACCAAACCGAGCACCTGATCAACCCACTCAGAGTTGACCGCAATCTCAAGCGTAACACTTCTAGCACAAGGGACTTGGCGGGGACGAAGGTCCTTAGTTTTTCTGCTAATGGGCAAACCCTGGCCGAAGCATCTGGGTACTCGGCCACTACCGATGCACCACACGTCCAGTGGCTGGGCCAATTTCGGAGTTTATACTCCCGTCATCGCATTCCCAGACATGACCACTTGCAGTGAACACTGTTTACTGAGCACGAGAACTCGGGCAAGGAGGTAAAAGTAATAAGGATGTACAACTGTCGCAATGGATCTCTCGACTGACTACTCTGGAAGCCCTCTAACGTACAGATTCAGGACCCTTTTGACATCGACCACGCTTTACAGAACACACGCGGCTATATACATGCGCGATATCGCTCTGAATCCTATGGCATCCCGTCCTCCGTGTAGATCGACCGAGAACACGGTGGAATCTTGTTGTGAAAGTCGTACAGGTGATAATCCCATTTGGCACGGCGGTCGAAATGGGCATACAGTCGATTGATCCCCACGTCGGCGCCAGGGACAATGAAATTAGACGTTTGTATGCGTTTGAAGGTCCAATAATCCTCGGTGGACAGTTGGTCCACAGTCTGCTTCTGGACCCATTCAGCGAATTCAGCAACCCCTTTGAGATCATCGGACGTGAGGGGTTTATCCTCATCACCAAAGCTTCCCGTTTTTGAGAAGCTGACTTCTTTCTCCAGGGGAGCCCAGAGTCGACAGCTCGATGCGAAGAACCTGCTGCGTTCCCAATCCTCGGGGTCTCGGCCGGGATGGTTCCGCCATCTCCACAAGAGCATTCTTATGATGCAGGCCTTGAAGGTTGTCCCAAATTGACTCGTAAGAGATGTGAGATCATCAATCAGTACATCTGCGACGGTATCAATCAGGGCTGCAGATGAAATTAGTTCATCGCTCGATGTGCTAGGAGTACCGGAGCTGCTCGGTTCAGAAGAGAGGAAATTCCTGAATGTGAGAAGTGCCTCGACCGAAAGCTTCACCAACCGAATCTCTGTAGAGCCCGAAGTAGCCAACTGGTCAATGTATGACCATATCAATTGTCCTAACCCATGTAATCCCCCCAACTCCAGGAAAACGGGTTTAGCGCCGAGCTCTCGAGCTTTTTGTAAACATACAGTATACCCTTGAGCGGCATGCCGCTCAGACTCCAGATCTCCTTTGACCGATTGGAAGCATTCTGGGCTCCGGCGCAGAGCCCCACTTAAGTTCCGAGCCAGCTCCTCCCTTTCAAAGAACGTGTTTTAACGATACGCAAGTATGGTATTGAGATGAAGTATGCTTACTCATTCTCCAAGAAACCCGTCAAATTAAATCGCATCATAACGATGTTGCCACTCTGGGCAGCACCTATACCCCAGACAAAAAGTGTCCAAACACTCAGGAGGGCAGCGGCGGCGGGGGTGTCACTGGCAAGTAAACGAGACGCCCTTACCCACTGGAATTCCTTCAAATTCATATAACGTGCGAGGGCGGTAAACATAAAAGAAATGTGGAGGATGCGCTGATCGTCTTCCGGGTCATCTGGCGAGTATCTGGTGGAGGCAGGTACGAGGGTGCGCAAGAACGTTTTTACAAACTCGTTCGATCCTTGCACGGAGTTTCCCGTTATATCACTCCACTTAGCATCCTCTTTGGGGCACTGGAGAAGCACCCGACAAAGCACCAATCCAAATAGCTCCACTACTTCTTGGTTTTCTTTGTTGGGTTGGGAATCCCAGATCTCGAAAGCGCCGAGTGTCAAATCGAATAGTCGTTTCCAGGAGTCGTGCTCCTCAAAGATGTTGGCGCAGGTAGCTTTATCCAGGGAACATATGAATTGGACAGTGGATATCTGGTCTCCACGGCTGGACGTTGTCGCAAGGAGCCACCGGGCCGCCTGAGCGCTCAGGACTTGCTCCCTGTTCGGTTTCATTGCGTGTACAGAAGAACCATCACGGAATCTAGATAGGAAGCCCATACCTGGTAACCTTTTGAAGTCGCGCTTCACTCGCGCAACTGCCTGAGAGATTCCTATCGGGAAATATCCGACCCTGCCGCCAGTTGGGGTTCCACTCGATGACCCGTGATCCTCGCTTTGCGATCCAACTGGGTTGCTGATTAAATGAGACGAAGACATAGAACTGTTTGGTTCTGATTGAACTCCCACTGAAGGTGTTGGATCCTGACCAAGGGTTTGTTGGGCCCCAGAGCGATTTGAACGAGGAGAACGGTGCACATGGTACCATGATCTGACTCCCGAAACCACCGAGGCGGCACTGTCCGGAAGAGAGTGAATCCATAGATGAGTCTTAGTCCAGAATTTCCGTACCAGTGCCAATGTTTTCCTGGGCGCTGGGCGGATGATTTTCTGCCAGACCAAGCGCCAAGGTTGAACCAAGCCCAGAGAACCGCGTCGAAGGGCGCTAGATGCGGCCGATTGATACGGGCACGTTGGAGAGATGGCGCCGGCGACAATCACGATGCTCGAAAAGACCACTCCCATGCCCGAAAATGCAATGACAATGCCGGCCACAACCGTATTGATAGGGAAGAGGAAGAGACAGACTCCTACGAAGAAAAAAATGACGGAGAAAAGGAGCAGGTTAGGCAGAAATTTAATCACCGCCTCTAAATGCCATTCCAGTACTCCGTTGAACTTGCGTTGCCGAAATCTCGCTTGCTCTTCCAGCGGGCCAGTCTGCCCCGTTCGATCAAAGCTCTGAAGCCATTCCTTAGCCATCATTGCACCGACCGCCGCGAGAAGACTGCAGCTCAAGCTCGCATAGAGCAAGCCGTTGACAATGATAGAATTGGAGCTGGCATAGAACGTTGGTGCGAGGTCGGCAGGAGTTAGGGTGTTGTTATCCGCTTTCATCACCAGGAGACGGAGGAGGGTATTTGTTTCATCGGAAGGGCTTGGGGAGAGATCTGGCATGGTGATTGAGATAAAAGTAGTGTTGATTGCCGAGAATAGGGCTGCCTAGAATACCCGTTCGGTTTAAGCGCTCAGGGGAGCGGGAGGGATGAAATGAAACTCACAAAGATGAGGAGCACGTCCAAATTCCCATTGAGGTTTATAGTTAATTTCTTGTCATGAATGTCTGCGAGGCGGTCGTATCGTCTCCAGAACTCGGTGATCTGCGCCAGAGGAGGCAGGCGGAGGGGTGCGTGCGGGTCATCGAAGAGGTACTCTCGGTTGGGTTGGGGTTGAGGTTGGGGAGGTAGAAAAACGTTCGCCATCTGACCTGGGCGCTGACCGGGAGGAGTTCGAGCGGTGTGAGAGGAGTGTGTTTTAAGGTCGCTTGTTTCCCTGTATCGCCTCGTTATCCCACGGTTCGGCGTGCCTCGGGTTCCCGCCGTGGACCACGAGGATAGCCCACTCGGCAAGAAAATTGGTCAGGATGCGACACATACACTTCGGTGTAGCTCTGTAAGACGAAGGACGGTCCCGATGGGGAGTCAGTACCGTAAGTGGCGGAGACAAAGGTGCCCAGTCGATAGCCTTGGTGGAAGATAAAGTTAAACATCTAGCACACGCTTAGAGCTGCATCTTCAGCCCGTGCCAAGAGCGGCAGTCTGGGCCTTTAGAGCAAAAACGATGTAATTATTACAGAAACGTGTGATAAGCTGGGACGTCGACCTCCGCGAGCCAGCTTTGCGTTAAGAGCCCGAGACACCGTTATGCGTTCCAATGACGTCTCCACAAGTTTGCTGACTGAAGCGACGAGAGTCCCATCCGTCGTGCATCTGCGACCTCCAATTAATAGTGCTGCGGCTTCTGTGCATGAGGGTCGTCTCTTCGAAGCTCCACCTCGCGCCCGGCCGAACTTGCTCGCTCTCCTGGACCTTGATATCGCGTGTCGCGGCAGTCGCGTCGGGAATCATACGGCTTCTGCATCGAACCCAACTGTAAATCACCTGCTAACTCCGCGGCTTCATTCTCCAAACGTCGTGCCGTAGAGGTGGGTTCGGCTTTTTGCGTGAGGCTTGGTCTGGTGGTGGTCGACACCGGCTAACCGTTGAGCTCCTTGATCGGCTCTTCGAGAGCAGGGTGGTTAGCGGAGGTAGGCATCGGCGCTTCGCTCGTAAATGGAATCAGAGCGGAGACCCAAGGCATCGTACGTCTTGCTTTCGGGGGAAGGGGGGCGTAGTTCTCTAAAATTTGGAACTGGCCTTGGGGTCATTCTCACCGACCGACGACGTCTCTCCGCGTTCCGCTCGAGTATCCCAGCTGAGACTGCGCCTCTCCCGTCACAGCGCCTGCAAACCCTTGATAACGACTCCTCCTATCAGCATCCCCGTGCTTGTGAGTCGTTCGTCTGAGACCGATGTCCTCGAAGGCGCCAAACGAGACGTAACCCGCCAGCCTGTCGTCGTCGTCGTCGTGCCAGTGGAGGTTTGGAACAGCCCCGTGCCGAATTGAAAAGTCTTAGATGCAGGCTTCCCAACAGCACGGCTGGAGATCAGCGGTCTTTGTCGCTGAGCAGATGTGAACCGACGATCCGAGGTAGGGAGAGGCTCCGTGGGGGTGGCCATGCCCGGTTTGAGGATGGGGAACAGCGTTATGGAAATGGGAAAAGTTGAACGGGCCGTTTATTGAAACGGTTTGGTGAGTTACTGCTGAAGTGGAGAGGGAGGAGAACTGCCGACGTCTTCTTCTGAGGAGTTCCCGGTCCAACTTGTAGACCAGTTGCATCATCCGCCCGCGTCTGCATCTTCGCCTTCGGTTCTCTCCCGGGCCAAAACCTCCACAACGCAAAAGCCAGGACTCCGGGCGCCGCTCCTTCTTTGCCTCCAATAGGTTGCGCGAGGTAAAAGCTGGGGAAGGGGCAATCCGTGCAGAACCAACTGACGAAACCTCTCTTCGCCTTGCTTGTCTTTGCGTACGAGGTGTGGCACAGGTAAGCCCGACGCAAAGGAACTTCCGCATCCTCCGACGAAGATTTGATGCAATGGGGACGCCTGGGATAGCCTATCGACCACTGGCTGCCGATGAGGACTTCCAAGGTACACTTTGAATCCGGACAGGAATCCTTGACATTTCCTGATTGTTGTATGGGCGACTTCCCATCGACGGACGGCGCGAGGGAATCAACAGCTCCGCCAGGGGTGGGGTAACAGGACCACACTGTGCCGCGAATTGGGAAGGCTTTCGCCGGGCGCAATGGTCAAGGTGTCGGTGCGGGCATAGATAGTGGTAGTTGGAGCGCGGCTGTTTTATTGCGGGCGAGTGCGGATATGGGTAGGAAGGTGAGAAGGCGCCCACGAATTTCGTATCGCTCGGGCAGAGAGAATGGCTTCGGATTTTGTGCTAGCGATGGTGTTGGAAGCTGAGTTTAAAGGAGTCCGGTCTTGTCTTTTGGCAGGCCACCCCTCCCTAGCCGTACGACTAAAGAGGGGAGGGAAGGAAGGCAATAACATCGAGGTTAGGCTGAGAGAACAATAGAGGGCAGGAGATGCAGACAACTCACTCGGGCACTGGTCAAGTTCAAACAACCAACCCCCTTCTCCAGCCCCACTGTTTAGATATAGTTCTTCCCTCTTCCGCCTACAGTATCCTTCACCAAGTTTACGGGCCATGAGCTCGTCCAACGCGAAAAGCTGGCGAGCTTCTGGCGCGTACCTTCTCCTTTCTCCAGTTCCCCGCGGGTACTCGGCCCGCGATAGTTTTATCGAGTTGATCAGAGCTTGGAGCCTTCGGAGTGGCCCCAGTGAAGATGAAGGTACTTTGGGTAAGCATGGCGAATCGTTGACGCTGAAGGTGGGGGGACCCAAGCTGAGGACGACGCGGGCGGGGGAAGTGCAGTCCAACTCGAAATGCCGAAAACAATTGAACGCCACAACAACGCGCGGTTCCTTGCGAGCCCACCGTTCTCTGCAATCGACACCTCCGCCCGGTTAGAAGCCCATTTATTTATTTTTATTGGTTTGGCCCACGGTTACGTCACCTATTTGTCTCCAATAGTTCCGTGGCCTGCCGTAAAACAATCCGGGTGCGTCGTCTCCTAGGCGCCCTTCGTGGCGTAAATTAGTTTGGTCTGGCGATGCAGTAATGCATAGTTGTGGGCGAGTAAGAAGAACCAGACCAAGGAACGCGACGAGAGAGAAAGGGGCAGGGTCAACAGGAACCTTGCCATTCGGGGCTAGAGCCTCCTTCTGCGTCAAACTATTCGTTCAAGGTTCAGAGGTATTTCGTAAACAACAGGGACTCCCGCTCAGCCCATGAGACCTCAGTTGTGCTTGCTAGGGACCGGCTGCATCCAACCGGGGACCTACGGGCTGAACCACCCAGAGCTGATCACGATCTCAAGCCGCTCAGGGGAGCGGACCCTCTCGAACTCATGAGCCAGTTTTTAACTAAATTGGTTGACTCCATCGATGAAATACATATCGTGTCTTATATTGCTGTATACATGAGACGAGGAGCTTCGATTTCATGACATGGGAGGGCGAGACGGTTTTGGACGACATGTAAACAGAATTCAGAACCGATAGTAACTTGATCTGAGAGTTCATCCCTACAAGGATTTCCTGCTGGACCGGTAGGAACTAGGATAGAGGTGAAGCCAAAGTTTGTCCAGCGTAGTCCGAGAAAGACAATGGCCCAACTTCACATAGCGGGTTGTCCTCGGGGTGTACCTGGTGACGTGCACACCGCCACCAGGGAGTTGTGCACCGCACACGGGATCTACCCCCAAAATAGACCTGACAGCCAAACCGCCAGCACGCCCCAAGATCTGTTTAGACTCCTCGTTCCTCCACCTGTCTGGATCCTCCAGCTGTGTTCTGTGTGTCGGCCCAACTCCAACGTGGTCCCCCTCGTCAAGGGACGAAGCAAGCCACCGATACTACGACGGAGCATCCGCAAGAATGCTCGAGGACTTTCGAAGCATACTATCCCCAGCGAGCTTGGCCGACCAGATTGGCGCAGGCAAGCAGGCGAACTACGAAGCCACGCGAGATGACCAGGAACAAGCACTCTAGTGAATGAAAAGAGGCAAGGTCCATGTGACAAAAGGGTCATACGCATCCATGACAAAACAAAAACAAGAGAATCGTTTTTGAGTACGGACGTGATGATGGGGGCAAGACGAAGATTGCCCAGAAAGACTGTTACGACGATGCCCAAGCCTTTTTAGGACAGCGTTGAGGTTAATGTTCGCAGGAGTTGTGAAGGGGTTCGAATTCGTCTTCCCGTCTACTAACCAGCTCATCAGTCTTCTCGTTCGGTTCGTCCGCAGAAACGAAGGACTTACTGCGTGCAGGTGGTTCATAGTTTCAGGTCCACTCAAGGACGGTGTCGGTAGGACAGGGAGCGTGATTTAGTATTCCGGACGAGCTGCTCTTCCTCGACGATAATACTAGGGATAAACAATTGCTGCCTTCAGTTCAACGAATGGAGAAAGATGAGCGAAGCGAATGACCGCGACGAGAAAGAAGGGGGAAAAGTCAACGCACAGACCCTTGCCGTTCGCAGCAGTAGCCTCCTTCTGCGTCGGAATATTCCCATTCCCTCCCTAACCCAGAACCTCCTTCGAGGGCCATGAACCTGCCTAATGCGACAGTCTTGGCGGGCTTCTTGCCCATCTCCTTCTCCGCCTCCTTCCGTACTATCACAACACCCACTATACTCGTCCTGGGACCTCGGCCGTCGGTGATTTGGGAATCGCTACGGATCCATCTGCGGACGTGATCGTATGTTCGTTAGGCCCTGCGAGTCGCTGACGCTGAAAGTGGGGACCCAAGCTGAGGATGAGCTCGTGGTGGATGTAGACCGGCGTTGTGCGACCTGTAAGGTAATAGAGAAAATTAGGGATAAAGGCTGAGGGTGATCTGGAGAGGAGATGATCGGGTTCACTCACTCACTCCCTGCCCGGGCCCCTTAATGTTCGCGTGGATGGCTGGGAGGGCGGCGACGGGCCTTGGTATTCTCTCAATTTTTAACAGGTATGTACAACCGTCGCAATGGAGATCCCGGCTGACTACTGTGCGAGCTATAAAATGTAGAGGTTCTGGATCCTTTGATATAGACCCACGATTTACAGAATACACGTGGCTATTTACATGTACGATATCGCGATAAACCCTATAGCATCCCACCATCTTCCGTGTAGACGGACCGAGAGCACGATGCGACCTCTTCGGAAAAGTTGTACAGGTGATAGTCCCATTCCGCATGGCGGTCGAAATGGGCATACAGGCGATTGATCCCCACGTCGGCGTTCCGGATAACGAAAGCGGACGTTGGCCTGTTGTCGATTCGGGAAGAAAATGAAGACCGCCAGTCGAGTATAGCTTGGCTTCGGGCCCAGTCTGCAAACTCGGTGACCCCTTTGAGATCATCGGGCGAGAGGGGTTTATTCTTATTACTGAAGCTTCTCGTTTTTGAGAAGCCGACTTCTTTCTCCAGGGGAGCCCAGAGTCGACAGCTCGATGCGAAGAACTGGCTGCGTGTCCAAATATCGGGGTTTGGGTCTGGATGGTTCCGCCATATCCACAAGAGCATTCTTATGATGCAGGCCTTGAAGGTTCTCCCCTTTGATTTCCACTCCCAATCTTGACTTGTAAGAGATGTGAGGTCATTAATCAGTACATCGGCGACGGTATCAATCAGCGCTGCTGATGAAATTAATTTATCGCTCGATGTGCTATGAGTACCAGAGCTGCTCGGTTCAGAAGAGAGGAAAGTCCTGAATGTGAGAAGCGCCTCGACCGAAAGCTTCACCAACCGAATCTCTGTAGAGCCCGAAGTGGTCAAATGATCAATGTATGACCATATCAGGTCTCCTAACCCGTAGACTATCATCGAGGTTGACTCGGGGTCATTTTGACAGAGCTGCCTAGCCCTTTGTAAACATATCACGAAACCCTGGGCAGCATTTAGTTCTGAATTCAGATCATCTCGAAGCAATTGAATTGATTCTGTGATCCAATTCAAAGCGTAACCTAAATTGCAAGCAAGCTCCTGCCTTCAAAGGATATCAGTAAGCGGGCGCACGCGGAGCTTAGAATAAGGGGGCTTACTGGCTACTCGATATCTCCTCAAAATCCACTTCATATGTTCCAGGAAGCCAACCTCGATTTGCATTGGCTATCCCCTGGGGTAAAACAGCCCAAATAGTGAGGAGAGCCGTTGAGATATCACTACGCCCCTCAAGTAGACGGCATGGGTTTAACCATTGATATTCCTTCAGGTCAATGCCTTGTGTGACAGCAGTATAAATAGAAGCAATGTGCAGAATGCGCTGATCATCTTCTGTGGTTTGTGATGAGTATTTCCTGGATGCAAATACGACGGTTTGTGTGAACGCTTTCCCAAAGCGGGTTGATGATGGTACAGATTCTTCCATTATCACCTTCCACTTCTCATCGTCTTCAGAGCATTGAAGAAGTACCCGACAGAGGACAAGCCCAAATAGCTCCGCAACCTCTTGATTTTCTTTGTTGGGTTGCGAATACCAGACCTGGAGAGCATTGAGCGTCAACTTTATGAGATATTTCCAGCAGTCCCGATCTTCAAACATGTAGAAGCAAGTGGCTCTATCCAGGGAGCATATGAATTGGAGGGTCGACATCTGGTCAGTGATCCACTGGAATTGTTCCGGATCGATACCTGCTTTGAGTAAAGCAAAGTGGACAGAAATGTAAAGAATACGCAGGTCATCTTTTGGATCACCTGGCGAGTACTTGCTTGATGCAGGTACAAACATTTGTAAGAATGCATTTCCAAGTCTATTTGATACCGGTAATGACCCTTCTGTGAGGTCCTTCCATCTATCATCTGCTCTGGAGCACCGAAGAAGCACGCGACAGAGGACCAATCCAAATAGCTCCGCGGCCTGCTGATTTTCTTTGTTGGGCTGGGAATACCATATCTCAAAAGTGCCGACCGTCACGTTTAATAGGGACTTCCAAGAGTCGTGCTCCTCAAAGACGTTGGCGAAGGTGGGTTTATCCAGGGAGCCTATGAACTGGGCGGTGGCTATCTGGTCTCCACGGCTGGACGTTGTTGCAAGGAGCCACCGGACGGCTTGGACGGTCAGAACTTGGTCACCTCTCGGCTTCATTGCGGTTATAGAAGAACCATCATGGGAAGTAGATAGGAAGCCCATCCTTGGTAACCCTTCGCAGTAGCGCTTCACTCGTGCAACCACCTGAAGAATTTCTATCGGACAATATCCGACCCTGCCGCGATTTGGAGCACCACTCGATGGCCCTTGACCCTCGCTTGTTGAGGCGCTCCTAAAAGGATACGGATAAATAGGACTACTTGATTCTGATTGAGCGTGGACTGAAGGTGTTGGATCTTGATCAAGGGTTTGTTGGGCCCCAAAGTGATTCGAACGAGAAGGACGGTGCACGTGATAAAATGACCTCACTCTCGAGACTACTGAGGCGGCACTGTCCGGAAGAGAGTGAATCCATAGACGAGTCTTGGTCCAGAATTCCCGGATCAATGCCAATGTTTTCCTGGGTGCTGGGCGGATGATTTTCTCCCAGACCAGGCGCCAAGATTGAGCCAAGCCCAGAGAACCGCGTCGAAGGGCACTAGATGCGGCCGATTGATACGGGCAAGTTGGAGAGAAGGCGCCGGCGACAATGACAATGCCCGAGAAGACCACTCCGATGCCTGAAAATGCGATTACAATACCTGCCACAATGGTATGGATAGGGAAGAGGAAGAGGCAGATGCCTATAAAGAAGAAAATGACCGATAGAAGGAGGAGATTAGGCAGAAATTTGATCACTGCCTCTAGATGCCATTCCAGCACTCCGTTGAATTTGCGCTGCCGAAATCGGGCTTGCTCTTCTAACAGGCCAGTCTGCCCCGTTCGGTCAAAGCTCTGCAGCCACTCTTTGGCCATCATTGCGCCAACAGCCGCCAAGAGACTGCAGCTCAAGCTCGCATAGAGCAGACAATTGACAATGATAGAGTTGGAGTTGGCGGAAAATGAGGGCGCAAGATCGGCGGGCGCCACAGTATTGTTATCCACTCTCATTACCAGGAGGCGAAGGAGGGTATTCGTCTCATCGGAGGGATTAGGAGAGAGATCCGGCATAGTAATGGATATAAAAGTGGTGTTGATTGCGGAGAATAAAGCCGCCTAGAATATATGTTTGCTTCAGCGCTGACACAGGGAGGCATGAACAAACTCACAAAGATGAGGAGTACGTCCAAATTCCCATTGAGGTTCGTAGTCAACTTCTTGTCGTGGAGATCTGCCAGGCGGTCGTATCGTCGCCAGAAGTCGCTGATCTGCGCCAGAGGAGGGAGGTGTAGGGGTGCGTACGGGTCATCGAAGAGGTACTCTCGGTTGGGTTGAGGTTGAGGTTGGGGAGGTAAAAAGACGTTCGCCATCTGACCTGGGCGCTGACCTGGAAGAGTGCGAGCGGTGTGAGGAGTCTTCAATTACACGGTCCCTGTCCCTTCGTTGTCTATATCCCACGGTTCTGCGTCACTCTAATCCCGGCTGTGGACCAGGAGGATGGCCTACTGGGCAAGCAAATTGATCAAGATGTGACATATTCACTTCGGGGACTATTTAAAAGGTAGGGCGAAGGATGGTTCTCCGAATGATGAATCAATACAGTAAGTTGCGGGGACATAGAGTGCCCCCTCGATAGCCTTGGCTATAGATATTATACACCCAGCACGCGCTCAGAGCCGCAACTTGAGCCGGTTCCAGGAGTTGCAGTTTCGTTCTTTAGAGCTCAAAATCTCAGAAACGCCCCATAAGCTAGAACATCGGTAGCCCGAGACATCCCAAAAGCTCTATTTCATTCCAATTATGTCTTCACCTTCCTTGCTCCAGCAATCCATGGAGACCACGCGAGCGTACTAGCGGAGATTCACCACCCAAGTGCCAAACTGCCAAATGTCACTACTAAGTGAGGCTTATGTACTCTCGTTCACCTTATTGAGGATGCCCCTTTTCCCGTGGCAAGATTGCCTCCCAGCCGGTTTGGGCGGACTTTTAACCAAATTGGTTGACCCCATCTATCAAATCCATATTTTTGTCTTATATTGCTGTATACACGAGGCGAGACGCTCCGATTATTTTCGCCGAGGATGGATGGGAATGCCAAGGTCGTGATCGGGGGGGGGGGCGTGGCTTGAGGGGAGAGGATGAAACGGTTTTGGACGACATGTGGACAGAATTCAGAATCGATAGTAACGTAAAAAAGGGTTTCCTGAAAGAGTCGGAACTGGGTACGTAGAGGTGAAGCCAAAGTCTGTCCTCCGTGGTCCCAGAAAGGACAGGGCCCAACGGTAGCGGATTGTTCCTGGTGGCGGTTTGCACGTGACTAGGGGGTTGTGCGCCGGCCGCGCACGCGATCTATCCCTCCAGCTGACAGCCAGGCCACCAGCAAAATCTGGGGAAGCCCTAAGCCTAAGGTTTAGACTTCATGTTCCTCCAACTGCCCGGATCGTGCCCCTCCGTCAAGGGATGAAGCAAGCCACCGATACTACAACGGAGCGTCCGCAGGAATGGACTTTCTAACATAATATTCCTAGCGGCGGTCAGTGAACAATCAGAGAAAGTTGGACTACGTGCCTGGACAACAAAGCCCTTTGCTGAGGAGCAATCATGCATTATTAAGTTGCAGCGCCTTCAATTCCCGGCCCATCCGCCTGTGTGAAAGCAGACGTGGCCTGCTCCAAGTTCCTATCTCTATACTGTTGTCGAGACAATGCTTCACCTTGGAGGGTAGGCGTATACTGGACAGGTTACGGTGCGCGAGAACTCAGGTAATCGGCTTGACTTGCCGACAAGAAAGTTTTCAAGTTTTCTTTGGATGTAAAGACGAGTTGACAGCTTCAGTTGCGGTGGAACCAAAGGGCGAATTGCACACATATCAAATGACCTCATGATCGGCGAAGGTCCTTTGCCGGTTGTTTTCCAATCGTACCCTCAGGGACTAAGAAGGAAACCTGCAGACCAGTTCGAGCAATCTGTTCCGTTCTGTGAGGGTCGGATGATCCCTGGTCTCCGGAGACCAGGATATGATCGTTGAGCGTTGTGCAACGAGTCCCCCGTAGCATGAGAAGGGACTTTTGAGGCGTGGCGCGGCGGTCGGTGGCATTTTGCTGGTGACCACGGAGGTTGTGCACTGCACAAGGCGTCGATGGCGAGGCAGGGCCCTACACGAGAATCATGCGCGACCTTGCAAAAAAAAAAAAACTCCAGGTAGCTCTGAGTTGCAGACACGTGGCTTGGTTGACCTTACCGCCGCAAGCTTTCAAATACGCGAACCACGAAGCTATGCGAGATGGTCGGAACCAGCACTCCAGCCAATGAAGAAGATGCAAGGTGTATCGACAAAAGGTCACAGGGATGATATTTATGATGAGAAACAACAAGACGACCGAATCTCAGAGCGGACGTGACGACCGATGAAGTAAAGCGATGTGCGCTCGTGTCCGTCAACTTCTACCGCACTTTTCCAGTCAGCCTCGATCCTGCTCTCCTAGCACCGTAGCGTCGACCCAGATCTGGGAGACTTGGCTTATGATTGGCTCTGATGGTCGGCAAC
>WSTY01000741.1:0-13391 GCA_019633465.1 Tulasnella sp. 417 | reverse complement strand
GCGAGTCCCAGCCATCCTAACATGTTCGCTTCCTCCTTTTCATTACCGAGCCGAGCAAAAATCTGTTTCGCCTTGGTGCACGCCTCTTCTGCCTGGGTGTATTTGGATTGATCATGGTAGGCCCGTCCCAGCGATCTCAACATTCTTGCTTCCTCCTGGTCATTGCCAAGGCGAGCGTAAATTTCGAGTGCTCTGGCGTACGACTCTTCTGCCTGGATGTATTTGGATTGACTACCGTAGACGTTTCCCAGAAATTCCAACATTTTTGCTTCCTCCTGGTCATTGCCGAGACGAGCGTTGATTTCGAGTGCTCTGGCGTACGACTCTGCTGCTTGGATGTATTTGGATTGAAGAGAGTAAGCGAGTCCCAGCAATCCCAACACTTTTGCTTCCTCCTGGTCATTGCCGAGGCGAGCCAAGATTTCGACTGCTCTGGCGGACGACTCTTCTGCCTGGATGTATTTGGATTGAAGAAAGTAGGCGAGTCCCAGCCATCCTAACATGTTCGCTTCCTCCTTTTCATTACCGAGCCGAGCAAAAATCTGTTTCGCCTTGGTGCACGCCTCTTCTGCCTGGGTGTATTTGGATTGATCATGGTAGGCCCGTCCCAGCGATCTCAACATTCCTGCTTCCTCCTGGTCATTGCCAAGGCGAGCGTAAATTTCGAGTGCTCTGGCGTACGACTCTTCTGCCTGGATGTATTTGGATTGGAGATGGTAAACGCCTCCCAGCGATCCCAACATGTTCGCATCCTCTTGCTTATTACCGAGGCGAGCGTAAATTTGTTGCGCTCGGGTCCAACACCTTTCGGCCTGAGTGTATTTGTGTTGATCAAAGTAGACGAATCCCAGCTCTTCCAACGCTCTCGCTTCCTCTTGTTCATTTCCGAGGCGAGCGTAGATTTCTTGAGCTCTGATATGCGACTCTTCTGCCTGAATGTGTTTGGATTGAAGCCGATAGACAGATCCCAACCCTTCCAAAGTGTCTGCTCCACCGCGATCATTACCGAGGCGGGCATATATTTCTTGAGCTCTGGTGTACGACTCTTCTGCCTGGATGTATTTGGATTGAATGTTGTAGACGTTTCCCAGCCCTAGCAACGTGTTCGCTTGACCATGATCATCCTCGAGACTAGTGTAAATTTGCAGCCCCCGGGTGTACGACTCTCCGGCTTGGGCATATTCGGATTGAAGGAAGTAGACCTTTCCTAATCCCTCCAATGTATCGGCTCGACCGCGGTCATTGCCGAGGCGATCGTAGAATTCTTGCGCTCGCAAAAACCAGTATTCTGCTTCGTCGCATTGACCTTGAAAACAATGGGCGCGTGCCATAAACTTCAACGCATTTGCAGTGTCTGTTTCGTTGTCCGCGACTATCGCGAGCGACAGCGCTTGTCGGAATAGGGTAGCAGCTTTCTCATGGCTGCCTTGCCAAAGATGGGTCTCACCCATCCTGAGCACGAGATCGCTTGGGAGTATTTTGAAGCGCGAACGAGTCTCAGCTGATGGTGGGCTAGACGGCTGAGAAAGGATGTACGTTCAGACGCTTTGCTTCGTTCAAGATATCGGAGCCAGTGCGGTGCTCACCATCCATCTCAGCTCGCGACAGCACCGATCAACCTCCGGCCTAGCATTCGCATCAAATGCCCAGCAATCCTCCATCAAACTACAAAGGGCAACAATCTGTGCCAGCTGTGCGTCTTCACGGGGCGAGGGAACTTGGCCTTCGATCACCATCAGTGTGATAACACCGTCCGAATTCAGCTCAGGGAACGGGACTTTGTTCGTCATGACCTAGGAAAGGAGTCGTCAGCAGGGCTTCATCGATCACGAGAGGTGCCCTTTGTTATCGTGTGAGTGCCTACCTCCCAACAGATCCAGCCAGCTGCCCAAATATCACTCGCTAACGCCGCGTGTCTCCCATTGACAACTTCTGGAGCTGCCCAGCGAAGAGTCCAAGCAGGCCCTGTCAACGTCAACTGGTTACGGGTAGCACCGATACTGATGTGCTGGCAGGCTCGTTCCATGGTTTGAATCTCCTGCACCCGTCGATCGCGCCCTTCATCCGTATCTCCGTTGTCCGGCGCGCGGATCACACGAGCTGATCCAAAATCGGTGATCAATGCTCGATAGGAAGAGTTGACGAGAATGTTGAACTACGGCATTTGTTTGGGTGAGATGCGCGTCGTACTACTTGGCTTGATATCCGCCAGCTCACCGATTTTAGGTCACCATGGCAGATCGGTGGCTGCCGAGAGTGGAGGTATTTGATACCCTCGAATGTGTCTTTGATCTAGAACAAGCGCGCTCATGACCACTTACGAGTCGCCTTAGCGACACGATCACTTACGAGTGAAACGCGTTCCGGAATTTCCCAATCTCCGCTGGCAATAAATTCCCGCAAATTTCCATTTGATTCCCATGATAAAACTATCCAAGCCTTTCCGTTTTCGAAGTTTTCGACGAACCCAATTAATTGGACGATGTTCTCGTGCGATACCCCCGCCATCAGCTCCACTTCATTAATAAATTCCTTCGCGTATTCGATCAATCATGTGCAGAAAAAATGGTAGTAATTATTGCTCTTACATTGGCAAACTTCTTTTTGTCCATGTCCTGGAAGTATCGAAACTTTTTCACTGCCACCACTTGTTTATCGGTCCCTTCTCCCCGACTACACGTAGCCTTAACCACGTCAGCTTGGCCGCCGACTCCGTGGGGACGGGATGTGGTAAATTTGATGGCACTGATATGAATTCGGAGGCCCGACAGGCCATCGAGTCTTTGGCGCTGCGTATATTTCAACCTCAACCTCCCAATGCCGCGTTAGAAGAGAACTTACCGCAGAGGGTTTTTTCGGCACTGTTTCTGTGCTGGATCCAGCTACTGCGCCTTGGCAGATGCTCTCGTCGTTACCGTCCTTAGCATTGTGCTCGGCCGTCGGCGGTCTAGGTTTCGAGCCTTGGTCTAGAAGTCGAAGCTCGTCGACCGAGTCAAAATGCGTCGCAGCACAATCTTGCATTGTTCAAAGCTCTGGAGAAAGCTTCAATATAACGAAAACAGGTCAACGGTGCGAGAGGGTTTTGCTGTGAGAGTAATGGATCAGAGCGAGGGCAGCCGGCGAGAGGATGGGGAGGGGGGAGTAGAAATAGGCCCTGAAGCACTTGCACATGTACCTGATAATCGGGATAACCTTGCAATGTCCTGCTGATGTTGATGCTCGTTTTGCTCTGTGATATCTTCGAGGTTTACACCTCTGATTGGCGGACGGGGCAACGGGGTGTAGGGGGACAAGTGTGGCTGTGTACTCCAGCCTGTGGTATCACGTGACGATGAGATTGTGGGGCGCTTCAATAGAGTTTTGAGGAAAGAGAGGCATGCATCTGTAAAGGGTAGTGAGTATCCCGATATATTGTTTGAGGTTGGGGGGGGTTTCGAGATCACGTGCGGCTCTCGATGGCGGGGCTTGCGGATATAGCGGATTAAAGGGGATGATTTCCACGCGTGATAACAAAACAACAGACACCGCATCCCTTGAACTCGTTCGGAAGAAAGAATAAGAATATATCGAACTCGTTTCGCCGTATACGGGGTTATGACAATTACTGTGGTAATGGTTTCAATGGGCCTCGTGTAAGGGGCGTGTTCGCATCTTTTAGCACAACGGACAACGTTTGATTAGGTAACACAGCCACGCATCTCCCGAAATTAACGGGTTCCGTCTTCCCTGGCCAAACCTCAAGGCTCGATTTTTACTTCCCTCCTTCACCACCAACATGTCTGCCGAAAGTGAGTATCATCCGTCAGCACTGAGAGCACGACCTTTTTTTCTAACACTCGCGGTTGCATTTGGCGACAGAAAAACCAAGGTTAGAAAAACCTCCAAAGCTGGGCGAGGTTCATGAGGAACCAGTGTTTGAAGGAAAAGGAGGGCTGGAAGCGGAAGCTTTCGTTCGCGCTATTCGACAAAAAGCGTTCCGAGAGGGAAGGCAAGATGCGGATCGGTGGATAGCTCAATTCGCAGCTACCTGCTTTATTGGGGATGCACTGCGGTGGCACGCAAGTTTGGACGACGACGTGCAGAACAGTTGGAAGGCGCTGCAACGGGCTATGTTCACTCAGTACCCAGCACCCAAGCGGAGGAATATCAAAAGAGAGTCCTTACCCGCCCCAATTCCAAGAAAGGGGAGGATACGAGTGCAGCTCGATGATACGGGGGCGGTTGCTTTTATGTCGAGGTCGGTTGGCAGGCACGGCCAGTACTTTACGACCAACAATTCCTCCAACGCGTTGCAAGTCGAATGTGATCCTTCGGATGGTTCGAAGAGGATCAAACTAGTAGTGAGTCGCTCCTTCGTTGCATGGTCGATACTCCTGGGCCTGGTTACTCAACTTGACGTCATTTTGGCAGAATCCCACCACAGAACACGACTGGCTCGGAATCTCATGGGATGAAACTCCAACGAATTGGGGTCTTGGCTCGCCATGGTAAACTTATTCGTACTTCTAGTTGGCGCCATGGGCTGACCATTCTTCCCTTTGCAGCTGGGCTGTAGTGGTCGGCGTGAACCGGAGCAACCGCAGATCAATGCTCTCCACTTCTTCGCGATGCGAAGGACCAACAAAAGCTGTGACATGGGATATTGCTTCCGATGGCGGACTCGTACCGATCTGGGAGAGAGAGGATGGAGGTATGTGGAAGCTTGGTCGTCACGCATTGACCAACGCTCATGAATTTCCACGTCATAGAACAATATCCCCTCGAAGCGACCATGCAAGTCTCTTCTTCAAAAACGGGCACATTGGTCCTCGTATTCGACTACAATTCCTTTTCGTCGCTTCAGGACAGGCCCTACCATCGTGCTGTACGTCCCACCGACTTTTAGTCCCTTCCCTTTGTTTAATTCTGACTCTTCCTCCCTCCTGCAGCGCCTTGTATTTGAACCTTTATGACTTCAGTTTCCGACTCTCACTTGTACACCCTACGGATTATGCGGATATGTGCTTCTATCAGATAATACAACCCGGTTATGCCAGCCCCTTCTCGTCCATGACCAGAGTGTGTGCTCGGATCCACGTCGCGCGCTTGAAGTCAAGTTCACAACTAGAGACGTATCTGGGTAACATACACAAAGCCCAGGCTTAATCGAAACGAACTCGTACCATCGCAACAGGTCAATCAAAAGTCGGTTTCGAGGTCAACCTCGGCATGGCCCAAATCCGAACTCCTTTGCTCGCGTCCTCATAAACGATAACCGCATACTTCTTCTTGACAACAGCCCTGTTCCCCCAACCACCAGAAGGTTCCTTGGTAGTAGTCACGACCAAAGCTACGTGTTTCTCTGCGGCGTTCTTGGACGTCCTGTCCCAGTGGTTCTTGACGTCGTCATCGCTCGGACGACCATCCTTGGGCTGTTTTCCGGGGTGCGTGTGGAATTCGCCTAAGATCTTCGAGCCCTGGGGAGCGGTCCGGAAGCGCTCGAGGTTGATGTTGTTGTCGTTGCCCTTGGTCGAACTGATCGTGGGGCGGGCGCCGCCGTCCTTGATGTAGATCCCACCGCCGTACTCGACCTTATCCTTCACACCGTCTTCCCAGAGCTTTACGAGATTAGGTGCCTCGGTGCCTAGGATCTTGGTAAGCGTCCATTCGCCAACAATGGGCGTAGTTAAGAGGGTATCTGATAAGATACGAGGGATGTTAGTCTGCGTTCGTAGCCCGCTCAGCTGCGATGCGAGAGTGGTAAGACTTACCGCGAACTGTGTTATCAGAGGTAGACATACTGGGGTGGAAAACTGGGTGAGAATGACTACTGATTCCTAGGGGACGGGCCTGCACTTATACCCGCTGCTCTGCTGGGTAGATTCCTAAATAGTCCTGCGCGTCTAAGGGCCATCTCGGAGAGTCCAGGCTTGCTTGGAAGCTTCGATCGACAAAGGGTATTTGTGTTCTACAGTGGTAGATCTGGCTTGGCTTGCTTAGAATGCATCAATGTGTAACCAAACGAAGATTCCCTTCTGTTCAAAGCGTTAGACCTACCAGTAGGAATGTAGCCTTTCAGACTGTACAGCCTCAACCCCCCAAACCGCTCGACCGTTACACTTTGCTGGATATTCACAATCTAACAGAACTTGGAAACCATCTGGTGAAGAAAGTTTGCTTAGGTAGTGGAATTGAGAGTATAAACAGGCTCGATGTTCATGGCGAACTGTTCAGCTAGGTCTGTAGCAATACGGTGAAAGTGAATGCGTAGTTTCAAACTCCCGCAGTCTTTTTTCACAATTTTTTTCTCCAGTCAGAGGGCGAACAGCATGAGGATTCGAATTTGATTGTCGCCTCAGACCGTATCCCTATCTCCGTCCTTCGAAATTACACAAGCACCCACGTTGCACAATCTTCAATTGCCGTTAATCTAGCTCCATTCGAACAACCGGGAGGATAGGTTCGCCCGCCATCACGCCTTCCAGATCCCCAAAACAGAGCAATCCGTCTCTCCACGCGGGAGCTTTGTCAATAGGCGGCCAGCTGCCGCGTTTACTGCGGCTTTCCACTCCAGATCGGTATATGTACCACCGTCTCGGACCGTGACAAAATATGTATCCTGAAACGGTGTAGGTGATAATGATGGCCGGCGATCAGCTCGAGCGATAGCCAGCGGTTGTATGACGCCGAAGACGTCGCCGAGGTTCAGGCTGTGGGCGGGTGGTGGCGTGATTCGAAGCATGGCACACCATTGCGGCTGCCCGCTGAGCAAACTAGAGGCGGTAGAAGGCGGAAGGCTCGTGTTTGGAGCAGAAAGAATGATAAACCTTGTTCCGTTGGCTAAGCAAAAAGGTCGAGGCAATCAGACTGTTGCCCGCAAAGGCTAGGGTAGTCACGCGCGTACCGGCAGAGTCTTGGATGTTCTGACCAAGCAGAGTAAGGTCAGGATATAGTTTTGTACATAGGATTGAGCATATTGCCGCCGAAGTTAAGGTTGAATCGCGTAGAACCTGTTGCGCGGCGGTCGCTGTTGAAACGGTTTTTATCAACCGTGCTGACGGTAGTCGGTTTTTAATAAAAGCACTACATTGACCGAGAGCCTTCACCTATGGTGAGCAATATGGCGACCATTTCCATGGATGTTACTCACCGACCTGCTCATGACTGACAACGGTCTGAATGTTTTCCCATTTCGTGCCTTTTCTGGCTACCAGACAGTGGTTGATGGCGGCAAGAGCTTCCCCTCGAATGAACTGGTTTTCTGAGGAAGCGAGACGGAGGAGATCGAGAGTCTCGATAACGGCTCCATGAGTTGAATTTTCGATTGGAAGAAAGGCGATATCCGCCGAACTGCCGAGTGCGTGGAAGGCCGCTACAGAGAACCAATATTGGGTAAAATTCAGGACAGTGACATATAATAGTAACTTACATGCGATAGTCTGACAGGAGATGTACGATACGCTTTCTGCAAAATAGTCATTTGCCGCCTACATGGCGGGGAAAGCATGACTCGTCAGACGCACGCGAAGAGTCCGAGAAATAGAAGACTAACCTGGTGAGTGTACGTTCCTTCCGGCCCCAAGTATGCTAAAACTGGTTTTTCAGGTGATCCTTCAGCCGTCATAACGTTTCCCGGGACGGGAGAGGAATTCCTGGCGAGAGGTTGGTGTTGATCAATATATTGCTTACAAAGCTCTCTCACGGTTAGCATAACTACTCGAACTAACGCCAACGATCCTCCTGCCTCTCTTCTGAAACACGAACGAGAGATTTGAGTCGCATTTCCTAAATTTGGAATAGTAGTCAATCACGGGCTGGTTTATATATGCCGCCAGATGGTATGGATGGAGCCCCCATGCCAGATGGTAGCCTAACCCCACTTTCTACACAGATTTATGTCCTCCAACTATATTAGAAGCGCCTGGACCTGGTGGTTTGCAGCCGCGTCGTCGCCTTGAACCTTCAGCCATATCTCCAGCAGAACCGTTGCACGAGGACGATGAAGAAGAAAAGGCTGCCGCGCAGCAATTCAAGCAGCGCAAAGCTCGGCTTAGAAACTCCCAAGGGCTCTTCGAAAGAACATGCCGGAACGCTTTGGATCGAATGACACCCATTCGCGACCGTCGGTTTTCTCAGCGGATTGCTAACCGAGCAGGCATAGATCCGATTGTCGTCGTCTGCATGTCGGACACGCATAACCTCCAGGTGCCTGATGTGCCAAATGGAGACATACTCATCCATTCAGGAGATTTGACCGACCGCGGAACGGTAGAAGAACTCAAGGCGGCCCTTGCCTGGCTAGACAGTTTGCCGCACCCACACAAATTTTTCATTGCTGGCAATCACGACACCTGCCTTTCAGAAATCACTTATTCGAGCATCCAAGCCGAATTTCCGACTCTTACTTATCTTCAAGATTCATCAGCGACATTTTTCGTTCGTGGGAGGAAAGTGGGCCTGATAGGATCCCCTTGGACACCCGGCAATTGGGCCTTTCAGTACCCGCGCGGTACCAAGCCCTCCGACTCTCCAATAAGTTGGATCCAACAGGAGGCGAGTTCCGCTTCGTTCGAAGATGGGAAAGCGGAAAAATTCAATCTCGTAACACACGGGCCTCCTAAGGGGCATTTGGACGAGACGACGTTCGGCCTCTTGTCAGCGGGGTGCGAGACCTGGCCGCAAGTGCTGTGGAGTCTTAGCAGGAAGCCCGATTTTCACGTTTTCGGACATATTCATGATTCGCCTGGGATGAAGACGATCAAATGGGACTTCTTCCAACGGCTGTGCGATGGTCTCCCGCCGCACCCAGGACTATTGACCAACCGCCACGCACTGTCGGATCTACGTTGGATCTGGCTCTTCACTATAATAGCTCTTGCCTTTATCTGCTGGCTCGTTATGGAGCTCATCCCCTTCAAATTTGGGGCCAATATTACGCTAGTAGCCAATGCCTCATCCCTGAATGAGGTTCGGAAAGGGATAGGACGAATAGAGAGGCGTGTCCGATCCCCGCTTGTAGCTCGGATATAGGATATATTATGCGTATATCGAAAGGGTGTACAGTTTTCGATGTTGTACGTAGTCTCTGTATGTTTGAGTAAGCAGGTGATACCTCTTACAACCAGTCCAACGCCCAATTCCTCTCCCGGGTTTCGTCCATAGAGCAGCCTCAACCGGCTGGCTATGGTGAGCCATTTCAGTGAGAATATATTAATTTTTCTCTAGAGTCCCAGAACGGTCAACAATCCTGAGGAGCGAACAGACAAGGGAGAAACTGGGTCGAAACCGGATGCGATGTGTGGCTTGGTGGAGGGGCATCGTTTCCCCTGACATCATTATCCTCTTTCTCAGTCCTGAATTAAGATTCGTTTTCTCGGGATCGTTCGCGCGCAAAGTGCGGCGAAGGAAGTTTTGAAGAACTTCTGTCGACGGCCGGAACGACCCTGTTTCATACTGGAACGGCCAAGAACTCCCTTCCAATGAAAATCAGCACTTGGACATTGCTTGATTTACTGCGTGCACATGAGCCATGTAGTTCAGTGCAATCGCCTACGGACAGCCCTCGACTCAGGGCGAGAGACAGAGCATCGCACACGTTCGCATTCATGGCTATCAGAGACATGCTATAACGGGATACGCGCAGATGGGCTAAGCCCACATTAATGGAACAACGAATACATTCGGAAAGTCAAACGCTGAGCTATCGGGACTGGTTCCTAGCACAAGACAAAGTCGTAGTATGGGTAATTAATTTGGTTTGGGTCGGCCTTACCCCGCCCTAAAGCCACCCAGGAGTCTAACTGACCCTCGATGGCCGCAGTTGCTCGCAGTCCCGAAGGAGCGTGCAGGCAGCGGGGGTGCCGGAGGAGGTTTAGAGGTTTGGTAACGACGCTAGGTCGACTTATGGTTGTACGAGAGCTAATCGACGCTAGGAAATACTAGAGCACGCGTGAGACTGAAGAAACTATATTCAACATTAATTGCGGGGTTCCCTTTCCAATGTGACAAGGTGAACACATACATTTGTTTGAACCTCCATTCGATACAAAAGGGACAGGAACGAATGAGACAGCAAACGAGGGCAAGGCAAGCTCGCCCCCGAACGCTGTGGGAGGTGTATGGGTATTTGATTTGATGGCGACGGCCGCCTGGCATTGCACGAACAACTTCGGCGTATGCACGGGTGGCCTACCGGTTCAATAACCGGCAGCCGAGACGATAGGAATACTCTCGGAGACAATTCTCCTGAGGGATCTCACAGACTTCTTGCTTACATGACGCTTTAGGTAGGTGGCGTGCGGCATAGGTTTCGGATGGTGCGGCTGGGTTGAAACAACACCAGCAAACGCAAAGTGGACTATTCAGGGAGAGCTTTCTAGATCTGGTAGGATCGACTAGGGGTTAGGCCAAGAAAGTCGATTGCGGACCGATAGATGGTAGCATACCCGCAACCGGACGCTCTCCCGTTCTACGCCGCCGTGCTTCTCTAACGAGACGTAACCTAGCGGACACCAGATCTAAGATGTAGACCAAAGGTGAGCGTGAGTACGGGCGCCCATCGGAATAATGAAACAGCCTTACAAGATCTATGTTTTAAACCGACCAAGTCATCGGGGCCAAGAGGACGACGAGGTGACGGTTTGTGTATGGTAATTAATTTGATTCAAGACGGAGCCACCACGCCCAGGGATTCCCCTGGGGATGGCGACTCCCCTAACAAGAGTTTCTTGAGAAGCCCGAGGTTCGTTAGAAATCTAACAAGAGGCCGAAAGGCCGGTGGCAAGAAATCTCGCGGGCCATGGGTCATTCCGCCATTTCGGCAAGAAAGATCACATGACGTGGAGGGTGGGGAAGAGGGGGTAGGTTGCTAGAGAGGTGGGAAGTATGACTGGTTAGCCGCCCATGACGAAGGTGTACACGTAGCTTGAGGGCAATTCACCTGGCAATGACCCTCAGGATCCCAAGAAACGTAAGTGGTTTGAGGATGCGAGCAACCTTTTGGGGAATATAGAGTCGGGTCGGGTGGATTCGGTCAGCGCGTGTAACAGGCGAGGGACGATTGCGATCAGGACTGGAGGAATTATGGGAACGAACGCGCACCTGAGAAGAAATAATAATGTTGACCTCCTGCGATGCAACCATCGCCTGGAGGGGGTCAAAGCCCTCGGCCGGCGATGCCTGAAGGCACCGCTCGGGTCGAGGGTGATCGCCGAAGGAAAAGGTCGACTCTGGCGCGGGGGTGGGTTAATAAACCCAGCCCATTCTCACGCCACGGTTGCCTTGTCCCTCGGTCCAACCCGATCAATCCATCCGATAGAAGGAGGACCTTGAAAAGGATAGAACCGGGGGAATGTGTAAGCGACGTCGTTCACATGATCAACGCCCAAAATGGCGTGTGTGATACAACCCGACACACCCACACAAGTACCATCTGACAGACAGCGTCAAGCTGGGCAGTGTCTTTCAGTCAAGTAGAGCATGGCGGTCAACAAATAACATCCTCTATTGTAGTAATGCATGGGTAACCTACGGAAGTGTCCGGGTAGGGACAGTCCGGCTCGAGATGTTCCACTTCCTCTTTTAGGTCGTCAAGAAGGAGGACCCTGATTGCCGACAACGCTAATACACTCCTTTCCCGGAAAGACCAAACACCAGAACGACCAGCTGTGGGATACTTCTCAATGAAGGCGCGTTCCATACCTGCTCATCTCTCTTGCTGGATCCTCCGTGTTGGGGGAAACATACCTTTCCGAGTCGGTGTATCGAATGAGTCTTGTCGGTATTGCCGCTCACCCCCGGTGGCCTTATATCCAAGTGGTAGGATGGATCACATCCAGTTCTCAAAGAAGTCACAGTGCCCAACAAGCGGTAGAGACGTTCCAATAATGGGGGCTTTGATCGACAAAGGTGTAGCCTGTGTAGGCAAGAATCGCTCAGGGACACGCCCTCCCTATTCCTATGTTGAAGTCGCTTAGAGATTTCCGATGCTTGTTTCTCCGCCTAAAAGCTTCAAAAATGTTGATCAAGTTGCCACAGCTGCGGCCGGAGTATCTTTGCCCTAAAATGCGCCGAGGATTGTGGACTATCCGGAACGAGGTCAATGCCTAAATCTTCGATTTCGAACTCAATCGACGGAATACCCGTCCTTGACATGCTGCACATCACACACGGAACATGCCTAGGGATCTTTAGTTCCAGCCATGGCCCGCAAACCGGTGGTTGAGTCCGTTGGAAGTGATTTCGAGGTTTACCCGTTTGGAGATGTTTGCGAGTCAGTACCTTCCCCGCCTCCGCCTTCCCCTTTTCGATCTTCTCCAACCCCACTAGGTGATGTCAGCGGTTACCCAGGCACTTCCTGAGCTTTTCTCGGCTTCAGTCGAAGCTAAAGTCTATTCAGTAGCAGCCAGGGAATACACCAATGTTCGTACCTCGCCTTCAGAAACCAAAGGCGATCACGATTGGTCAAATTAATGGATGTGAATTATCGTAGGCAGGGCCTCCGGATTTCTATCCTCAATATACTGACTCGCCCGACTCGCCGCCGCCACATTCCTATCACTTCACACCGGCACGATTTTGGACGTCGGGGTTCTTCCCCGGGTCGATATGGCTCCTTTATGAACGGATAGAAGTCTTGGGAGTGACATCCGGCAACGTTACTGCAGATGAGTGGAAACGGTTGGCAATCTCGTGGACAAAGCCTCTCGGAGAACAGGCAAGCCGAACCAATACCCATGACAGTGAGTCGGGCCGAATCTCTGCCGGTGGTCCTGGAACTGGACTTCTTTATACGTTCAGTGGGGTTTCTATTCATGCCTACATTCTACAAGTGGATGACTCTGGAATCAGAGCCGGCCGTAGTCGAAGACGCAAAGTCCACTTTCCTGTGTGCGGCAGCGAGCCTCGCAAGTCGCTACAACCCAGACATCGGGTGCCTGCGAAGCTGGGATCAGAGCAATCATTTGGTGAATGGAGTAAAACGGGAAGACATGGACAAGCACTTTTGTAAGTAATTGCTGAATATAACAGCTGTACGTACGCTGAGGATGACTTCGAGCCAGTGGTCATCATCGACAACATGATGAGTGAGATGGACCAAAGCGATACGACCGTAAATTCGCAGCTCATGCCAAACACCCTCCACCCCCAGACTTAGAACTACTTTACGCGGCAGACTATCACTCTCCCTCCGACTCTCAGGCATTATCCAATATCGCGACAACTCATGCCCTGACGACAATAGCGAATCACTTCCACGCATCCGGCGGAACCTATCACGTCCTCAACTATGACCAACAGAGTTCTTCGCCAGCAAACCCCGTCATTACTAAAAGATGGGCTCATCAGGGCTACGGAGATGAATCCGTGTGGGGTCGGGGGCAAGCTTGGGCGCTTTACGGGTTCGCTCGGTC
>WSTY01000740.1:0-15147 GCA_019633465.1 Tulasnella sp. 417 | reverse complement strand
GCACTCGGACCGTCATTTATTACTTAGCACGTATTCCCAAGACAGTTATGCAGGCTGTGGCTTGATAGCGAATCTATTTTGTTTGTTCTTGCATATTTCCTTTCGGGTCTATATTTGGTAGTGAACTCGATTACAACCCGAAAGTCCGGCATTTTTGGAATAATTGTGTCGTTCCCCTCTTTGTCACCTCCCACGTGTTTATCTGGCAAGATTCCCATTTCACTCATTTGACAAACGGCTTTGGTTGTGTCGAGAAACTGATACATCTTGGATACATGTCGATTGGCCGCGTTAACCTGGTGACGTTGACAGCTGGGTACGATTAACACAACGGCCTTTTCGCTTCTTTGTTCCCATCATCGGTCTCAAATTCGCTTCCCATGACTTGACCAAAGCTCCCTTTCTGGTGCAGGGAGGCCGGATGACTCTCGTACTGATAGCGAAACCTCCCCACTCACCGATCTCTTGCTCCCGACTCATGCGACTTGCGTACTCTCGACGATAGCCGTCCTCCAAGCGGTATAATGTTATGAAGTCATTTTACGTACTCCGCTTGCCAGGCGGTAGCCCATGTAGCGTATCTACGATGCGTTCCTCGTTCCCGCTTGGTCCTCTTCAGTCTGGACTGTCATGACGTGTCTCTCAGGGTTTGAAAACTCACAATCAACGAAACGCTACGAATAGTCATCCATTCATTTTGAGTAGCTAAGTAAACTACATGCGCGAACGCGGTCTAGCCGTCACCTTTCAACGTCGTCGACGGAGAAGGGACGTTGTCCAGGGCTCGCCGCGAGGAGGCCCGCGTTCGTCTTTGAGCCCCAAAAAGAAAAGCTACGCTAAAATGCTAATCAACGATTATCTACCAGTCATCCAGTTATCCGGGGCCGCATGCGCATGCGGATTAGCAATTAGCAATTGGTCCCCAGGATACGAACGCGGCACCCGCCGGAAGTCGTTCGCCCAGGAGTCGGCCATTGTAAAGTCCTAAGCTCAGCCCGGGGATGTCTGTAGCGACAGCGACGTCAGCATACGAGAGTCGTTTGAATTTTGACGAGCCGTAGAGCTTACCCAGCCACCCGAGGGAAGCCACAGTCGACACAGCGTGCCGACGACGATCTTGACGGTGCAGAAGGACTATGCAAAGCACATGGACCTTGAAGGAGGCCCTGGGAGGGAAAATTACTCGCAAGGTCGGTCTTGAGGGAGATAGAGGTGAAGGTCGGAACGGATCCGGAAGACGCTTGGTCCGGTTCTATATCCCCCCTGGGCGTTTGACGGACCCAAGCTCGGCCCGAGCTTACGATGGTTGACATTGTACGTGCAATTCATAAGTTGACTGGAGCGGCTTAAGACACCTCTCACGCGCTATCTACTCGATCGACGAGTCGAACCTGCCAGTGGACGTGCGGACGCTCGTGGAGGGGTGCGACTCCTTCCAGCATTGACGCGGTCGGTTCGTTCCTTGCAGCCTTTTATTCCTTGGGACCAGGATGCGACGTCATTCAATAGGAACTTTTTATGGTTAACATGAAGTTTGGCCGCTCAGGAGGCCGTAGCACACCGTCGCTGTCGTCGGCGTTGTGGTTGTGGAGGCCTCCAAGGTCGCGACACCGACCTAGCGCGTATCACAAAGACGGCGATGTGGGCCGCGCTCTGATCCAGAGACTATTTTGTCTGTTGTTTTCTATATCGTTCTTCCCTGTCCGTGGTGCTATATTCACTCCCAAACCAAAACTTTGGAACGACTGTATTAACTCTCTCCAAGGGGGCGCTCTCAACCCTTTATTCAGGGGCAGGCACGCCTCATGAGTTCTCGCCACAACAAAGGGAAAGACTAATGCAGCGTTATCCGCGTGGCAGCAGCTCTGCTGTACGAAGGTCTCTAGGAAATGTAAATAATCACCATCTTCGCGTTCAGCTCGCCCAAGTCGCCAGCATCCGAAGTAGTGCTGGAGTGTTCGACGAGAAACATTGTGTCTAGGGCCTGAGACCTTGGGATATGAATCATTCTGTCTTGACATTCCATGAATGGCTCTTGCGTCGTTGGACTTATCCTCGCCGCTGCCCACGAACTACGAACCGTCGCCAGATTGAGCGATTGGGTGTTGTATCAACAATATGAAGTGTACCGAAATGCGTTGTACTTGTCTATATGAGTCTATTTTTGGGAATTGAATGATTTGAGGTCCGAACGGTCTCCGAATAATATTATGTTTGTTTTCCTATCTCGTGACCAGATCGTCACCCCGCAAACCCGACAAACAAGTGCTTAGGCGCCGAGAGCCAAGCGGCCCAGGGCACATCTCAATTGGAGTGTAAAATACCTGGGCGAGTGGTGTTGACCAGGGGAGAAGGATCGAGATGCAAAGCTACCGCCTCTTCGCTGCCACCTTTTGGTCTACATTCGCTTACCGGGACGCGGGAGGGAGAGAGAGTTTTCGGAGTGGCAACAGGGCTTCCTCGCCGATTTCCGCCGAAAGGATTGTGATATAAAAGACGTCAAATAGAAAACACCAATTATGAGCCCTGGATGGGGTGGAGCAAGCCAATCTGGGAACGTATTTAATCCGTCGGGAGGGATCCGCCAATCTCTGCATCAATCATCCCTTCACTCACCCCTCCCCTCAGAAAGACACGTTATCAGCTCTTTTGAACTCTCTCTATGAATTCGTCCCTCGTGCTACTCGTTCGCCTCCCTTGGTCGACGCCTTTGGCCCCGCTAGTGCCACGCCGCGTAGTATGTTCTCTTCTTTCCCCCATCTCATGTAGTATGTTCTCATGCTTCCTTTTTCTTAGCTGGCATTGGTATCTCCGGATTCGCTCTTCGGCCTTGATACAAGTATGTTTGGTCCCTCTTCGTTCGGACTGCCTCACCGCCTGATGATAACAACCCACTCCAATACATAGTCCTCGTCGCACTTGTTGTCACCTCAGTTAGCTTTTGTGGTTGCACGCCAACCCTCCTCTCCCCACTTCTTGATAGGCTCGTGAGTATCACCTATTCCGATCTACCACAGACGTGTTACTGATTTTATGTATGCCATTAGATTCGGCCCGACACCACGGCCACTGCATCTTGTATCCGACTCTCCTAGCTTCCACCAGGTATGTATTGTCCCTTCTGACCCATCCAAGATACCGAACCGATTCCGTGCCCTTCATCCAGCTCGACGTACCTTGTTTCTTAAACGATCCTCGGCATGCCTCACAAGAAACCCGGCAAACGGAAGGATCCTCCCGTCTTCAGCTTTCGGCGGCTGCAGGAGCTTAACGATCGGGCCCTGCAGCTCAGGACACAAGAGGAATCCGGCAACGAGCCGGCGCCAAAACCGGACCCAAACGCCAAGAAGAAAACTGTGTTCGAACAGACTCTCGACAAGATGGACCCGAAGGAGCTTAGAGCGATGCTCGACGAGAACATGGCGAAGTCACTCGTTCCGAAGGATTCAGAACCGGCGATCGACCCAGACATCGTCAAGCAGCTAGAACGAAAGACTCATGGTTGGCGGCGATCTTTCAGAATAGACCGCCTTCTTGACCCTACCTCTTCAACGAAAACTGGAGAGAGAAAGACCAAGCGCTTCCGTCGGTCCCTCGAGGCGTTGGACGACGCAGCCTCAGAGGATGTAAGTCCTCCAATGCCGCATGACTCCGACCCAGGCCCTTCCACCAATCCCACCGCGGCGAATAAATATGTCTTGGAGCAAGTCCAGGCGACGGATACCGAAGATCTTGTGGTGGTTGGGAGTTCTCGTGATCACGCGTGAATGAACTACGCGCTGTTGCTCGCGGTCCATCAAGTTTCTACTGTTAAGATAATTTGATTGCCTACTTCGCCTATACTAGTTACAAGTGCGAACGCGGTCTTGCCGTCGCCTCCTATCGATTCGTCGATGACGAAGAAGGCGACGTTGCCCAGGGCTCGCCACGAGGAGGCCCGCGTTCGTCTTTGAGCCCCAAAAGAAAAACAAAACAAAACGCTACGCTATGGTGCTAATCTACTCCGGTCATTCCGGCCTGCTAATCTACGTCGGTCATCCGGTTATCTACGTCCGCGTGTTTGCCTCCAGTTGGACTGTAAGATACGAACGCGGCACCCGCCGTAAGTCGTTCGCCCAGGAGTCGGCCATTATAAAAGTCCTAAGCTCAGCCCGGGGATGTCTACCGCAACAGCCACGTCAGCATACGAGAGTTGTTTGGATTTTGACGAGCCGTTGAGCTCACCCAGCCACCCGAGGGAAGCCACAGTCGAGACAGCGTGCCGACGACAATATCGACCGTGCAAGAAGATCCTGCGAAGCGCAGGGCCTCTGCCTAAAGCTCCGAGACTGGGGGCACCTTGAGGTCTTGAGGGAGATAGTGGTCGTTGAGTGGAGCAGAGTGTTTGGCCCTATTTGTACGTTTCCCTCGGCGTTATCCGGCGATGAAGAAATTTAAACAACTTCCGACCCAAAGCCAACCTCGATTTGAGGCCACAAAGGTTGCCATTATGCAGGCACATCGTAACGAGAACCACATTGGCGAAGGCATTTGTCCGAGCCATGGCTTACCTCTCGGATATTTTCTGGTCCAGCGACGTAGCCCGTGCCCGAACATAGGTGGCGTTCAACTGTTTCGAAGCTTGTTTTCAAGTACATAGGTCAAGGATATACTCTCGACCGCAAACCTCTCATCAATAGAAATCGAACTTTTCTCTGAATAATCAGGATTAAACTATTGAAACATCCCCTTCAGTAAACCCCTCCGATTAGAAGGGGCGCTGACTAATTCAATGTCTCGGTTGCCGTGTCTTTGCTAAGGTTCAAGCATGGCCTTTATCGTCGGTGATGGGAAGTTCCGAAGCACGATAGCCGCTCCCAATGATACCATATGCCTACAAAAACCCAAAAGTACAAAGTTGAATAGACTTTGATCGCCTCTAATTGGTTCTGGAAGATCATGTCTGGAGTGGCGTTCTTCTATCGATCCCCTCATATGAGCTGCAAGGATCCATCCGGTGACTTGAACCTGATTATAAATCCTGTAGCATAGTACCATTGGGATTGGGGCGGTCAGCGGGATGAAGTTGAACTGTTCCCAATTATGGCCGGAGACTACAGCAACGGCATGACTCATGAAGATGTCTTAATCGTGGTGTCCGAGTCGGGTTGACTTTGGGGAGGGTTTCCTTGCCGCTCTGACTGGTTTGTCCGCAGGATCCAATCTCAACTGCGCATGCTAACATCATGGGGTATCATCATACAATCACTTCATACCAAGTTAAAAGAAGATTAGGTTCGCCGTATTTCCTTGATAGGGAGGATGGAAGGATAAGAAGCAGAGCTCGTGAGGTGAGCCGGCGATCATCCCAAGAAGAACTGTTCAAGAACCACACAATAATTAACACTAATTCTGACCCGAAAGGAGATAGACGGCGATACAAATTCTATCGTGGAAGGAAACCAGGGACATATGTCACTCATGACCCATCGAGTACCCCCAGACTCGCCAAATATTGACCCGTTCTAGTTTAGTCGGTGTGAAAGTCGGGCTCTCAACAACAACTGGTGATCTTAGATTCAAATGCAAGAAAACAACTTGACAAGAACGTAGAATGTATACAGGAGGAAGCTTGAAGAAGGAACGCATTGAAACCAAAATTGTCTAAGTACAGTAACATGAGGACCAGTGTTCGGCTATCTGTGAGAAATCAACGGTGAACTCAGCTGGTTGAGCTGAGAAAACTTTGTGTAATCCTATCGTGTTGGATCTATGTTTAAGATAAGCCTACAAGGAGGACGGGGGTACAAATACCTGCCCACTGTGATCCTGCTTTCTAACATAAAAATATGTCAACCGTCGCCTCTGGTCGCTACTTAATTTTTAACGCTGGTCGCCAGGTCTATGCTGTTTCACCTGATGACTCAGGTGGAGCCTCCCTCGTAGGGGGGGACTCGGCTCCTCAGAATAGGGATCAGGTTAGCTCGAACTTATTTTTCCACCCATCGCATGCTATCCCCGAGTAATTTGCCACTTATCTCAGTGGGCCGTCACGCGCCTTTCCAACGGAAGGTATACCATTCAGAATATTGGAACTGGCTTGTACGCCTCCGTTGCGTCTCGGGCATTGACTGGTATCGAAGTCACTGGAGAATCCGACCTCCGAGAATGGGATATTAGCGGAGCTCAAGTTCGTCGCAGCTTTTTGTACGTATTTCAAATCCGTGCGATCTACACGCTTCGCTTATTAACCATTGCGAGCAGGATTTCATCAACCGACACCGGGAGAATGTGGGGCCTTCCAAGCAACACTAAAAACACACGTGTGAGTTCGAACGGGTTCAACAATTATCGAATAAATACATTAACAACCACTAGGAATATAGGTCGCCTTGGCTGACGCCGACACTGGAAGGCTTTCGCAAAACCATTGGCGGTTTGAACTTATAGACCAAGGTGAGACTTTATATATTTCCCGTTTTTGTTCTTATCGCTTACAATTAATTTTAGGCGCTGAAAGCATACCAGGCGGTCAAGGCGTACCAGCCGCCATCAGCTCTCAAATCAGTCTCTCTACCGGCAGGACCGACTGGACAACCGCCCGGAAGGACTTGGGTGACGGCATGTACCGAATCACCAACGTCTCAACCAAAACCCAACTAGTGGTCTTCCACGGTAGCGAGCGCATCCGGGTCGTAGGCCCTGTTCAACTTTGGAATGGCCCAAACGTTCCCCATCTGGCGCGCTGCGTAAGTGATCGCACGCAGGAAGTTGGTATTTACGCTCAATTGTGCTGGAAATTTCTCAACCCGCCATGCAGTGGCACGTTAGATTCAACGAAAACGGGCTCGCTGCGATTACTTCCACATGGTCGGACCTTCCCGGCTCAATGCATCGTTCCTTGGCTCTCGGTCCCATCGTTAGACCGGAAACGAGGTACTGTCGGCTGTACCGCGTTCCTGGGCAAGATGCTAGTGTTTACTTGTGAGCTGGACCACCCTTTGGGTTAACGTGAACTATGCTGATGGCGATTGCCTCACACTTAGTATCTCCACGGACACCTCTAGCAACCCTCCGCTGGTCATCCAAGATCCTCAAACTACGCCTCTCGATTGTTCCACTGTGAGTCAAATCTCGGGACAAGTTCTCTAATGTCCCGCTGATGACCCTGGTTTCGCAGCCTATGACAGATCCGATCAGTGGCGACATCCGCAGCCAATTCTGGACCTTTGCAAAGTGGGGTTAACGTTAGTAAGAAATGAAGTGTCGGAGAGTAGCTCAAACTTCAATAAATTCAATTTGAATGATCGAAAAACATAAAGTTCCGAAGGATGTCAGAGAACTAGGAGCCGGTGGAGGCACATTAGACAGACAACGTTCTGAGCCGGGTTGTGATCTTCTCGTCGCGCTTTTGGCAGTTCGGATATGGCTCGCGTGTGGGACCTGTAGTAGTATCCCGGAGTCAGACATTGAGCTACTCTGAGATCTCCTACCGGCTGTGACATGACGATGATTATATCACCTAAGAGCACTGAGAGACATGTGGAATGATTCCCGAAGGATAGTAGGAGTGCAGCAGAAAGAGCGCCCATGCAGATCCACTGTACATGAGAAAATCATCTCGAAATTTATCCTAGCAATACCATGTCCGCTTTCAGCAGTTGTGCGTGTTCGGAGGTTCTCCCGAGCGCAAGTCTTGAACGTTCCTTACCACATTGCACTTCCCGAGCGAGGTTCATCAAGTCCAAGTTGCCACCATGATTTGCTCCAATGGTGTATTTCAGGACTGGCGAGAGCTTCATGAGCGTTGCAGGCCTCCGGATCCATCCCTTGTCGGAACGGTCACAGTACGCCTTCCTCCCACATCTCACATAGAATGTCCTCCCTAGCCCTTTCCGCACCTTATGCAAGTACCCCTGGATCTTTAACTCTTCAACCCTGATACAACTATCTTCCGTCTCTCTTGTTTAGGGCTGTCTCACTGACTAACCTGAGGCGACCCCGACTCGTAGCCCTTTCGCACTTTTGTCAGCTCAATTGATCTTTTGCGACTGTACTAATTACCTGCCGCTCAATTAGTTATGAACGTCTAAACCGCTGCATCTTGGGGTTCCCTTCAACCGCTTGTGATCCCTGTTGATTCATCCGAGACGTGGTACGGATCTCACGTCATTTGATCAGCTCCACAAGCGTACTTCATCCACTCTAAGTCTCCGAAAACAACTCTTATGATATATCGAAAGAAACCTGGCATATGAAGGGATCCGCAGGCCGCCAGCAGCGGATCGCCGGGAGCGGTGTCGACGAACCTCCTAGTACAGCAGCCGAAGACGAGGCACTGCCACAACCGGACCCAAATTCAAATATGAGATCAGTGTTTGGGACTATTCTGGAGGCTATGGATCCAGACAAGGAACGAGCATCGTCTGGACTATCACGAGTTCCCTGACTTCCACCAAGAGACTAGTACAACCACGAACACCTGAGAACACGGGGAGCACGCGGTAGTCAGAAACCCAATAAACCGAGGAAACTACCAAGAGAAACGGAAAGGACTCACTCATTAGGAGTTATACACCGTTCACAGGGGAGGTCACCGTACTCCACTGTACTCCCCTGTATTCCACTGGTACTCCACTGTATATTACCTGAACCTGCCAGCAACTATCTATGTAGTACAGTGTACAACAGTGTATTGGTTTATCTAGCAAGACCAGAATTGGTAGACATGAGCCATAGTAACAGTTGTGTAGTACACTCTAGTTCCACTGGTCTACACTGTAGCCACTATCCTCTGCAGTGTATGGACAATGGTGTACATTATTTCTTATAGTGCAATAGAGTGGCCATACACTGTATGGGTGCTGTACATACGCTGTATGGGTGCCGTACAGACACTGCACACCTGGTGTAGGCCATTGTATTATTTATGGAGAAGGTTGTATATCAGAGAGTATGGGATCTGAATGTGTTTTGTATCTCTGGCCTAATGACAATCATTTAGCTTACATGTAGCTCATGCACAAGTTGGCAAGACCTCCATATAGTATACACCTCCCCCTCATTCTGAATCAACTTATGCACCCATATATCACACGGACCATACATTGTACACCAGCAATGGTATATTGAACCAATAATTGAGGTCAGTATTGTACAATGGGAGTTGGACAGTGTACTCTGGTGGTGGTAGTGCAGTGTACTACATGGTCTGGACACTGACCATTACTGTATGTCCAATGGTCACCAGTGTACTGTATCAGCCCTCTAAAAGACCTAGGTGAGGTACACTGGTGTACAGTGTACATGATGGTGGTATACACCGGTATACAGCGACCACCCCTGTGTACAGCAAATTACTGCTCATTAGCAACCTTCTGCAAATCCCAATCCGCAAACGCCGCGGGCCTTGCAACATATGCGGTTCACGCACGCTATAGTCAAGAACAACAGCGCCGCCCACCTCGGAACGGTCCTAAATTTGTTAATTCCTTCTAATGTATTGGATAGCATGTTCTTGAACCGGCGAAACAGCGATGCCCAGCGGCGTTCGCGGAACTCCTTGCGACTAAACGCGGATGCTCTGCACCCCGTCGCTCGCAGTTCATTTAGTGCCCTCGTAGAAAGGTATGGATAGCTTGACTGCCTACTTCTCCTATGCTAGTTACAAGTGCGAACGCGGTCTTGCCGTCGCCTCCCACGCCGATGACGAAGAAGGTGACGTTGCCCAGGCCTCGCCACGAGGAGGCCCGCGTTCGTCTTTGAGCCCCAAAAAGAAAAGCTAGGCTACAGTCCTAATCTACACCGGTCATCTCGGTCTGCTATCCAGGTCGGTCATCCGGTTACCTACGTCCCGCAGCTGTTACCATTCCAGGGGGACTGTAAGATACAAACGCGGCACCCGCCGTATGTCGTTCGCCCAGGAGTCGGCCATTATAAAGTCCATAGCTCAGCCCGGGGATGTCTACCGCGGAAGCCACGTCAGCATACCAGAGTCGTTTGAATTTTGACGAGCCGTAAAGCTTACCCAGCCACCCGAGGGGAGCCACAGTCGATACAGCGTGCCGACGACAATTTTAACGGTGCAGAAGAATACCGTTAAGCATAGGGCATGTGCTGGGGGGTATGAGATCGAAAGTGCCTTGACGTCTTGAGGGAGACGGTGGTCGTGGAGTGGAGAGCTCTGGAGCAGAGTGTTTGGCCTTTTCTATCGATTTCCTTGGCGTTGGTCAGCTGCGGTGAAGTAACAGTGAACCTCAGGAAGGTTGTCATTACGTGGGCACGTCGTAACGAGAGTCCACGTTGAAGAGGAAGTGGGTTAGTATCATGGCTTATTTTCTCGCAGCCTCTGGTCTAAAAGGCAGCACGTGCCGACCCCCCTTGGGCGTTGGCGACGGACAAGTGTGTTTCGTTGGACTCGACACCAGTTCAACTGCGAAGCTCGACAATGTCTAGAAAAGGCTGGCTCCAATCATTTGTTAAGTCTGCCCACCGTTCGCGGGGGCTCTCCGTTCACGCGTCCTCTGAACCGAGAGGTTCCGATACCCAAGGGATGTTGCTATGCGCGTACGACCGACAATAGACATCTTCCAAACGGTGCGGGACCCTGCAGTTACTAAATGCGTTTTTAGTTCGCAGGCGGTAGGCGATGGAGCGTTTCGAGAATGAGTCCCTCGTTCTCCCTTGGTCCGCTCCAGCCTGGACTGCCATGACGCGTCTCCCATCGCTTGAAAGCCCACAATCAACGAAAAGTTACGAGTAATCATACATTCATTTTAAGTAGCTAAAGTAAACTGCATGCGCGAACGCGGTCTAGCCGTCACCTTTCAACGTCGTCGACGGAGAAGGGACGTTGTCCAGGGCTCGCCACGAGGAGGCCCGCGTTCGTCTTTGAGCCCCAAAAAGAAAGGCTACGCTAAAATGCTAATCTACGATTATCTACTGGTCATCCGGTTAACCGGGGCCGTAATGGACGTCCATTTAAGGGGGCCAACGGTCCCCAGGAAACGAACGCGGCACCCGCCGTATATCGTTCGCCCAGGAGTCGGCCATTGTAAATTCCTAAGCTCAGCCCGGGGATGTCTACAGTGACAGCGAAGTCAGCATACGAGAGTTGTTCGAATCTTGACGAGCCGTAGAGCTTACCCAGCCACCCAAGGGAAGCCACCGTCGACACAGCGTGCCGACAAAATCTTGAAGATGTAAGAGTCGGTCACGCCGTTCTCCTATCTACTGGTCATCCGGTTAACCGGGGCCGCATGCGCGGAGCAATTGGTCCCCAGGAAACGAACGCGGCACCCGCCGTATGTCGTTCGCCCAGGAGTCGGCCATTGTAAAGTCCTAAGCTCAGCCCGGGGATGTCTACAGCGACAGCGGCGTCAGCATACAAGAGTCGTTTGAATCCTGACGAGCCGTTAAGCTTACCCAGCCACCCGAGGGAAGCCACCGTCGACACAGCGTGCCGACGACAATCTTGACGACGCAAGAGGCTCCTACCAAGCGCAGGCCCTTTGCTTGAGGCTCCGAGACTGAGGGCATCTTGAGGTCTTGAGGGAGATGGTGGTCGTTGAGTGGAGAGGTCTGAAAGCAGTGTGTTTGGCCCTATTTATCTCCCGCCTCGGCGTTTGACGGAGCAAAGCCCGATGACCAAAGCCTCTCGCAACCGGTATCCGCCTGACTGGCAGTCCGTACTGCTAGGAGAGCTTGTATGAATCGAACTCACCCAACGCGTGCCGTGCAAGATGGGTCTTAGGCTCTTCCCTAAGGCAGGGTGGCGGGAGAGGGGAAGAATTTCGAGTGAGCCTAGGAGTCTGAATGGTCGCTCCCCCAAACTAGAAGTTTCGCTCCCTTCACAACGGGCTCTAACGTCAGGTCAGATGAGCCGAGAATGCTAGGGTGGCTTGCCTAGAATCGAATAGGGTACTACACGCAAGATATCTCTTTGGGTGACCTCGGGATTAAAGAAGCCATTACCGCCGACAGGGCGGCCGTGAAGGACTTAACTGATCGGGACGAACACCCAGCAGAGGGGAGCGGGGGCCAGTTTGAGGAAGAGTTAGAACAAGATAAAGCCTCTCAAGTGAGTCGAGAGGAGGACGAAAGCACAAGTTCCACCGCACAGAAGAGGAAGCGTAGAAAGGTGGCGGAAGAAGATCAGGCGGATTTCAGCGATTCTGGTTCTTCTTCATCTTCAGCTTCAAGCTCGTCGCAGCATCCAAAGAAGCGCCAGTGACCGATCAATGCAGCCTGGAACCCATCACCAGCGATGATCGCAATCCGTGGATTATCCACGTCGTTGGGTCACGGGAGTAGTTCCGACTTGCTGAAAGAGTTCCTATCGACGGTAAGCTTCGTCGTGTTCCACCTTTAACACTCCATGATCCTTATTCTGCGACGTTGTAGACCGGAGCAAACCGAGTTTGGATAGTTCAACAATGTATGACAATGTGAAATTTATCTCAAACAGAACAAATCATATATTTCGCAGCAAATCGGCAAAATGCAGCGCCAACTTCTTGAGGAACTTCGGTCTTCCACCATCTCACTCGCTTCTAATATAAGCTCGAGTGATCCTGGTCGACATAATTCCTCCCCCCTTACCTTACCGATCAACCACTAGTTACTACCGCCGTATATATCGCATTAGCTTATTGCAATTCAACCGCCTACATTGCCATCACTCAGTGCGAGAATGTACGAAAACCGTGTCGAAACGATCTAGTCGTATATACAACGGTCGCTCTACATCTTGGAAATAAGCAAACCGATCACAACATAGACAATAGTTAAAGGAGGGGTGAAAATGCAATAAGACCAGAGAGTCGTCTTGCCGATCAATCGCTCGAACGCATTGCGGGAAGCAGCTCGCGTGATCTGCGGGGGAAAGGAAAGTCGGATAGGGCGTTAGTCCACGAAGGAGGAGTTCCCATTTCAAGATCCCCTTACCTGAACTAACGTCGACGCTGGAGGCGAAGAGGCGAGTAGGACCATCGAGACAACCGGAGTACACGGGGAGCAAAGCAGCGGCGGATATCTCTTTATCCGAATGGAGCGAATAAGGTCAAAACAAAAATGACACTCACCCATCGGTAATCCTCTGCAAATCCCAATACGCCGACACCGCAACGGCAGGCAACACCAACGCGGGAGCCAACAGCATCCTCGACACGATCGCCATGATCACGGCCCTGCCCTCCCCCTTCCTCGCCAACTGTTCCCTCAACCCCTCTTGCGCGCGGTAGGCAAATCGAGCTTCTTGTACCCACCCACACGCAGCTTGATCGCTTCGCGGATGTTGTTCGTCAAGGTGGCGATGCTCCGCTCAGCTCCAATGCGATACGCTCCTGCGACCGACATCTCTATCTTCTTCTTCAGCGTAAGCTGCAGCCGGAGCTGGTAGCGCCACGACTTTAGTCGGGTTCTCCGGCCGGGGAGTGTGGAAGTATGCTCCCAAAACAACCAACGTCGCCGGAATGGAACTATGGCCCGCAGTGACCAATGCTCCCTTCACAGGCTGCATGTGATCTGCAGCGCGTGCTGAAACGGCTGGACGCCCGCGACGATCAAGCTCAGGAGCGCCGCCCACATGGATACGGTCATAAACCTTCCCGAACTTGAACCGGCGGAACAGCGATTCCCATCGACCCGTTCCGGGTGCGGTGATGTTTCCGCGAGGTACCCCCCCACTCGTTGTTCAGGTCGGCTTCCATGTCTGGCGAACCGGTGGGCACGGCTCTTGCGCAGTGAGGAAGAGGTAGGGACTGGGTGTTAGGGGAGAATGTCTTAGTCAGGTCCACCCGGGAGCGACTAGGCTTGTTGGAGAACGAACAGATGAACGATGGTTGACGTTATTGTTGAGTGTGTCGCGAGGGAGCCCGGGCCCAGTGCGAGGTGGCGGGGCCGGGATAGTGCTAAGCGTCATAACGCTGGCATCCGAAGTAGTTGCTATTACGCGGGTTGGCGTGGGTGAAAGCTGTTTCGATGAGAGCTGGTTACAAGTCCTTAAGGGCGTCCTTTCGTCACCCTCGTCTTAAAGGTGACCGAATGTTTGCGGGTGGTGTCTTCTTCGGAGTTGGTTCTGGCGCCAGTCTGAGAACCGGCTACCCTGACACCCAGCACTTGTAAGCTCACAAACCAGTTCCGAAGAATGGATTCGCTCGTCTACACTATTTAATGTATATACATGCGCGAACGCGGTCTTGCCGTCGCCTCCCATCGTCGATAACGAAGAAGGCGACGTTGCCCAGGGCTCGCCACGAGGAGGCCCGCGTTCGTCTTTGAGCCCCAAAAAGAAAAGCTACTCTACAAAAGCTACTCTACAATGCTAATCTACGTCGGGCACGGCGGTCCGTCATCTGCGTCGGTCACGCCAGTCCGTCGGTCATCCAGTTATCTACTCCGCATGGGCACCATTTAAGGTGGCAGCAGTTGGATGTAAGATACGAACGCGGCACCCGCCGTAAGTCGCTCGCCCAGGAGTCGGCCATTATAAAGTCCTAAGCCCAGCCCGGGGATGTCTACCGCGGAAGCCACGTCAGCATACGAGAGTCGTTTGAATTTTGACGAGCCGTAGAGCTTACCCAGCCACCCGAGGGGAGCCACAGTCGACACGGCATGCCGACGATGATCTTGACGGTGCAGGAGAATCCTACTAGGCGTAGTACCTGTGTTGGAGGCTACTAAACTGGAAGGCACCTTGATGTTTTGGGGGAGATGGTCGTCGTTGAGTGGAGAGCTCTGGAGGAGAGTGCTTGCCCCTATTTATTCTCCTGTTCGGCGTTTGGCGGAGTACTGAGGGAGGAAAGTCCGAACGGGTTCCATCGGAGCAATGGTCAACTGGTCGTCCTTGAAATCGGACGATTTCGGATGAATGGAACTCGCTCATATCGTATAATGAAGCAAAATTGGCCGAACAGCGTGAATCGGCGAGGCCTTCCCTCGTGGGCGGACTTCCTGGCCAGGGTGATGTTGATAAGGCTTCCCCCATTATTTCCTTGATATATCGTCCGCGCTCTGCTCCAAGACCAGCAGAGAGAGCATACGCCGTAGCTCTGTGGGTTGGCGTTCTCTAATCCTTTTCCTTCGTCTAGACTACTGTACTATTACGATGCTACCGGGCCATCGGGGACATCGGGACACACGCCACAGCGGGGCAGTCGAACCGGGGGG
>WSTY01000739.1:0-15178 GCA_019633465.1 Tulasnella sp. 417 | reverse complement strand
TTGGCGAGGCATTGATGACGTTGAGTAACCCTTTCGAAGCGTCCGTCGCATCTGCGGGCCACTCGGTATTCTAGACCCGGGTCAGTGACCACCAAGCCGCGATTGAGGAAGCGGACTCACTGTAAGAATCGAAGATACCCCTTGCTTAAGAAACTCCACTCTCTCGTGGAGACTTGGCTCTGGGCCATCATCTGGACTTGGGGAAGGGCGTGGGGGTATCGCGGATGGTTTGGGGGGTGGCCGAGTATCAGTCGGTGACGATTCACTTCTCATGTTCGGTGACTGGGCACGCAGTGTGACTTTGACCAGGGAGAGCGTTGGCCGAGGGATGGAAGGGAGAGATTGCTCAAGATCGGTGGGACGGTGAATCACCCCCTGCACGTTGCACCGCCTCGAGGCACACATGGCTTCGTTTCGAAGTTTCCCATATTTCACTAGCTGGTGATCAAAGGACCATGCTTTTGCCTCAGAATCGCCGAGACGCGTGGTAAGCTGCATACATGTACGATTGTAGCTAATACTAGATCATGACAGCAAGGTAGTGTACTAGTGTCCTGGGCATCACCGTTTGTTCGCCGCTCGCGCACTCAGGCCACGAACGAGACTCGGCCGTCATCATAGAACAATATAGGGACCAACATTCTCGCAGCTATCCTCCGGCGTCTTTCCACCTCCAAAGGAGGTGTACTTACTCCTCGCTTACCAGCCCGCCATTAGTGGTCGTTGATCGCCCGAGGCCCCTACTGCAGTTTCATAACCCAGCAAAGGACTGAAAGAGCGCTGGCTTCCATGAATTCCTCATTGACCGGATTTCGGGTAGCGTCCCAGTTGTCAGCTTGACGTGGGCCGCTGAAATGGATAGGTGCGGAGGCAAAGGGTCTATTGAGGCGTCCTCCACCGGTGGTAGTTGTACAGTGCGTCGTGGTGCGTCGGAGAATCCTTGCTGAGATGGGAGTGAGAGGAATGCCTGAAAGCGCGTCCAGTGTCTATTCCAACGAGCCAACCACACGTTCTCACTTCGGACGATCGCGCTCACCTCAAGCCCAGTCGCGTCAGAGCGTTCGGTGGAGCGAGATGACGCAATGGGGATTGTTTTGGCCAGATGATTCGTTGAAGAAGACGTTGAGTTAGGGTACAAATCGGCGTGATCCACGGTGGCAGGTTTCCTGTGGATGAGGTGGCGGAAGGCTGGTAGTTCACGCTGGGAAACTGGGAGAAGGATCTTGGATCAGGATGTGGCGACTCTTTTGGATCAGGGAGCTTGTGATAAGCGATTTGAACGGGAAAGATTGATGTCGTGAGCTTGAGGTCGACGGTCCGAGACGAAGAGAGAGGCTCACGATGAGGATGGGGAAAGCTCCCTTTGCGCCGAGCGCTAAGCTTTGAGACCGGAGCCTGCTGGAAGAGTGTCCGTTTCCTCACGTGCGATCATCAGAACGTCGTTCACTCCAAACGCCCTTCCGTCATCCTCACGAGATTGTGCCGATCTGCTTCCCCCGCCCAATACGACCCAGGGTGAGTTGCGAAGACGAATCACTTGTCCTCCGACCACTCCTTTTGATTGACGCCGAAGCCCAATTCGATTCCTGCGAACGTCGTGTGCCGACGGATCTCGAACCGAAAGCACTCTCGAGGCTAGTTGGAGATGTTCTGCAGTGGACGAACCGAGGCGATAGGATATATCCCATCTCGCTAGCTGATCTGTACGAACACTGGGAAACGCTGACTCCTCGGAGAGAGGCTGTCGGACCTGTATATGATGCAAGGAAGTTCGCCGTCGTTGTGGTGTCCGGCGGTCCCTCGAGACTTAGCGGGTGGCGGTGACCCTGTCGAACCAGATCGTCAGTTTAGCCGCTCCCGAATTCGTAAAAACCGATGAGACGAAACCTATGTTACCTAATGATGTTATAGTTAAACCGTAGATCCGGTCTCCCAAATATTTCCACCACTACACCCATGCTTTAATGCGAGATGTCCTCCCCGTCGGTCGTCTGCCCACCAGCGAGTGCTGTTTGGCCTTGTCCGGGACCCAGACCGTAAGGAATGAGGCCCAGAGTTGGGGAAGTGTACCGAGGGAGACGAGAAGGTGACGATACGACGGGGAAATGGAGTTGGGCGTCTGTCGCAGCACGGTTGGACTTCATTGAAGGGAGGAGAGCGGTCTGGGGGAGCAACGGAAGGAGACCACCCCGCTGTTCCACAGAGAGTACTGGCGCATAGTGTTGAACGAAACAAAGGGAGGGTATATACAACTTGAGGAGCGAGTCGGTCGGTGGGGGCTGATGGATGCGCAATGCGCTTGGATCACTCTGGTTGTCGGCCACTTTGGGGAGGTCGATGGTCCGCAGAAACCCGCTTTTCACGTGTATCCAGGCGATTTTGGGATGGCAAGCGAGAGGCTGGGATGACCGAACCTGCAGGAGTGGATTGGGCCATGGCGACTATCCACGACGTGTTTCAGGGTTCGGTCCAAATTCAAACTGTACTAGCTGAGACACCCACCTCACTGCGAACTCCGATGCTGAGCATTATTAGGCAGATAAGCGACTAAGAGGAAAAGAAGCTCACCCTTACTTATGCATTTGGGGATGGTACGGAGCCTGGTGAAGAGGACGGAAATGGGGGAACCGGGGGCCTCGTTGGTTGCCGGAGTTTGTTCAATAACAGAGTTCCTGATCGCCGCGTGCCGATACAATGGACTCGAGACTGCGCGTCTTCTCCATGGTCATCCTTTCTCGGAGGCACGCAATCACGACAACCAATTTAGGCAGAAAATTGATTATATGCACCTCTGTAGAGGGAAAGATCGCAACTAACGTCCCTCCAGTGCCTTGTTCTCCGTCCTCGCTCGAGTACCGGGACACAAGGGAGAGGAGGATGAAACTACATACTGTACTATTTCGTTAATACCGGCTGTCCCTTGTCCCGACCCCCCAGCCGGACCGGTAAATTTTAAAAATGTCCCCCGGTCCCGGGGGTTCGCGCCCTCGGGACAGGTGTCCCCGCCGGTAACTCCAAAACACTCTCTAAAAGGCTTAATTATAATTACATTGAATATTTAATAGACAAAGGGATTGATTTAAAGCGAAGTTCGAGTGAAAAGATGAGACCCAAGCCGCGCCCAAGTGTACGATACTGTATGAGCAGAACGCAACGCTAAGGAGCGGTGCACTACCAGATTCGGGGCCAGGCTCTCCCTTCAGACTCAGACTGAGGAGCGGGGCGGAATAAGACGGCGGGTTGCTGATGCCTGCTCAGGTGGGTTGGCTCACTTGTGTACTCGTGCTCCTCGATGAACGCAGAAACCCACATGCCTTTTAAAGATGGCTGCCGACCTAGGTGCAGATCCTTAAAAAAACCTTGAGATTGTAAATTTCTGGGAGTCTGACAGGCAGTTTTGGGGCGTCTGCCGCCCCGTCCGCCTCAGAATTGGCGAGGCCCGCCGGTCCGGTAAAAAAAGTCCCCCGGTCCCGAGCAGCTGCGCCGTCCCGAGTGGCTGAGCCGATATGGTTGCGCCGGTAAGGAAACTGTCCCGGTGTCCCGAGGGCGCCGGTATTAACGAAATAGTACAGTAAACAAATACACAAATAAACGCGCAATGCCCAGTATCGTGCCGCAGTGAGCTGATTACAAACATGATGAGAGTGGCCAAAGGCTCGGAAGGAACCTTGCTAAATGAACCTCCGACCTCGCCGCGGCCAAAGGGGACCGCGTCGTCGCTCTGCTCTGCACGTAGCTAAGGTTACGACACCGTTCCCCCAACTGCGCACCTTCTATCAGCTCTCTCTCGGGTGTAAATTCGCCGCCGTCTTCATCGCAACCCATACGTTGAGTGATCCCCAGCTCGACGGCATTCGTTCCGTCCCGTAACGCTGCAGAGATCGATAAAGGTGCTGTTTCCTTATGATCGCTGGGGGATCCATGGCGAGACCGTCGCTCAATAGCAGCCGAAAATGAACCGTTGCAAGGATAAGGAGTCGAGGATCGTTCGGCTGGGTTTGCCTTGACGCCGTCCGGGGGCGTACTTCCCCCCACCTGAACGTCCTCGAGGATCTCTGCGGTTCTTGGGTTGGGTCCAAAAAAGGGACAGGGTCGAGGAAACAGGAGTTTCGTGAGCAGAGTGGATGGGCGTTGTGGCGATGCTAACTGCCTTTGATGATCCTTGATTCTCTAGGGAGGGCGGGTTGCCTCATTGACGACGACGACGATAATAACAAAATCGAACTCCTGTGGTAAAAAGGGAAGGAATGGAATCTCGGGCCTGATGGTGTAATCGGACGGTTGATGGGACCATCTAAGCAGAGGAAGTGCAACCAATCAAGTGCGATAACCGCTCAAAGTCAAAAGCGGGAACAGACGACGTTTCTATATGCGAGTCAATGCATCTTGGGCTCTAAGCAGGATGGAAGTACGTTGTAAACTTGCGGCCGATGCAAGCTGAGAATGCCTGTGGGATGGGGCGACTTACACATCTCCCATATAGAACATTTCGATTCCCCTTCACACCTTCATCTTCTGTCCTCTGCTTTGGGAATGGGCCAGTCTGTAAGCACTTCATACAACGTCGCGTGCCCTGCTTGTAGGCGTTCATAGCTCTCCGCATTCGTGCTCACTGACCACCCGCTAATTTCCCAGACTCGAGGAAACGAACTGTATGGCATCCTTGAAGCAACGATTGACTATGGTGAGATTGGAGTGGCACAACGAGAGTTATTGGTCAATGGAGCGGTTCGGACTGAAGGATGGCAGCTGGGATTGAAACTACCACCCACCCAACACATCTTCTCAGCGAGTAGGAGGGTGCTGGTGGTAGCCGGCTGATACGAGAGGTACGCCTGACGAGTTATGGGAGACGAAGGAAGGTTGTCGACTGCATATTCTCAACGAGAAAAAGACTTGAAGACCAAGCCTGGGGAGGTTGGGTATTCGAGGAGGTTCTCGGTTTGGCGGACACGTACCGGCAACTCTGGGGGTAGCGGGAGCATGTTGTCAGATTAAAATGCTCTCGGTTCACAAACGGTTCACGATGAGATAAACACTGACCGGACGATCCTCTATTTCAGCCATAGTATCCAGTCATCCTGTAAGCCCTGGCGTCGCCCAAATGCCCCGACACGGGGTGGTCCCAAATCTCGTTGCGGCCTACAACCACGGACTCCATCTCGCCTTCTTCGGAGACATCGGCCGACACACGATTCACGGAGCAGCAGAGTCCTCGAGGATTGGGCACTGGAAGTGTTGAGAGAGTTCAATAGGTAATGCGACCGTGTTGGCATTCGAGTTGGTCCGATGTTCGGAAAGGGTGGAATGGGGAGGGCAGTAAGGTTGGAGAGAGTGTCCACGGTAGTGGAACGAAACCCAAGGATGCCATGCAAGATCTGGCCCACGTCGATTCGCTTTGTTTACCGAGAAGCTTGCTTAACAAGATGAATGACAACGGGTTACTTTCTGAGGAACGTCAACGAATAATTTGCAACGACCTTCGCTCAATCATAGCCGAAAAGCGAATCGTTGTCGGATAGTCGCCGAGGTTGATGCGCGGTGGTACACCCATTCCGTCTTTAAGTTGTCGGAGGGTCACTTGGACTTCAGGTTTGCATTTGACGCAAATCCAATGTTACATGCGCCCGCCTGAACCTTCTTGAAGATCCTCAGTAGTGTTTGAATCGGGCATGGAAAACTGAACAGGTCGAGAAGAGAAGCGTTTCCGTCGGTGGAACTGACAGAGTCAAATGTGGTGCTGATTTCTTTTGGAGCTTCTTGATTCTCTTTGGGGAGGTTGTCGCACGGACGGACAACGAGCAGCCAAATGGCCGAAAAACGTTTCCATTTCCCGCCGTCAATTGTCCTCTCCTAACCTGTGATATTCTCTGTCTGGCGAAGCGAGGCGAGAGAAGCCTTCTGGTCCTTTCTTCCTCCCACGACGAGGTTTTCGAAATGCCAACAATCCTGTAGAGACTCGCGTGCGTTCAGGACTTGCAAGTCCATTCACCGAGAGTGCGAGCGTGTACCTGAACCGAGTCGAAACCGGAATGAAGTTGGGGTCGTTTCCTCCTTCCTTTCGGCGGGGCTGGTATGTGAGCTTGGACCGACTGAGATGTCGCTTCCCGTGACGAACTAGAGGGAAGGCTTTCACTGGGATGTACATAGGAATGCCGTCCGTGAAGTGGAGAAACGAGGATGCGACTCGTCGAGCGGTGGCCCGTTCCAAAGGTTCCGCGCTGAAAGCAGGAAGCAGAGAACTTCCCAGGCGCGCGTGGATGTCATTTAGCTCTAAAGAGGTTGGTAGTACATTTGGAAGCTTGTGTCGACATCCAGAGTAGAAGGCACGATACCGATGTGTCCCTTGTATTGCATTCCTCTTTACTCGTCCCTCTTCTCGTCCTCTGCAACTCCGCTTTTTGTCCTCTGCTTGAAAGTGGACAGGGATGCACACATTTTGCTCAAGAGCTCCGTCTCCCTCCGGTACAGGGTGCCCATCGACGAGCCTCCCAGATCCACTCCGCTTCCTTCGGCTGGCATTGGCGACTTGGTCTTTGTGGGTACTGACGATACACGGACGGTGTAGCATGTGCTTGGACAATCTCGAGGCCAGCGGTTCACATTGAAACAACTATGCGTCGGATGTTTCCGTCTTAGGTGAAAGTTGTTGGGTGTCAATAGCGAGAGCATTGAGATACAGAGAGATGGAAGTTGAAGGGGAGAAGTCAAATTCGCAGCTCCAGAGAGAATGTTTGGGCTGACGGCATTTGTTGCCACAGCCGATTTCGCGCACCGCATGCCGATCAGGCACCCTCATTTCTTAAATTGCTCGCTGGAGGCGGAGGACTCCGAAAAAGTCCGTTCAGGGGGTCGTGCCCCTTTGAATTTCAGCGTTTTCGTCAGGAAATACCCCATGCAACGGCATCACCTTATGTGCGGCTTGTCCTTCTCTGTCAGGAACCGACCCCGGCGACGCCGATGTCGTCGTGCCCCGAGGTCGCCGAGCCCGTTCCGCTCGTGACTGTTTGTTTGATATCGGTTCGGACTTGTCCTCGTCCCGTTCCGCTCGCGACTGTTTATTTAGATTCGCTGCGGACTTGTTCTCGTTCCGTTCCCGTTCCGACTTGTAGTTCCGTCCGTTGTACCGTTCCGTCTCTTTGTTTTCCTCTTTTGTTTATTTTCTTATTTCTATTTTTATCGCACGGACTTCCTAGTTAAATACCGCCTGTACTTCTCCTCGTTCCTGTGATGATCTCCTCCGTCGCATCACCTTATCTCCGTCTCGCCTTCCCACGCCACCCTCGTTTCGCCCTCAAGGCTCGATCATTCCTCGACGCGTCAGCGCCTCACGCCCACCACCTGTCGTTACACATTCGCTGACTGATTGCCTCATGTTAAACGTTCGTTGTATTCGTCATTCGCTTACTCATGGACATTCTAGAATAGTCTTTCGCTTAGTATATAAACCCAGTGGAATGAGGAGGGTTGTTCCTCATTCCGCCTCTTGTCTACAATTACAAGCATCCCTTCGACCATCGTGCTAGTGTGAGGACCTCGCCTAGTGATCTCCCTCTGTTACACATCGTCCAAGAAGAGCGCTTCGCTACTCCCTCGTCCCAAGTCTTGACATTAGGCGGAATCGTCCATAGCGACCCGCTCTAACCTATCGCCCACCACGTCGTCCATAGCCCAGCTTAACTGCGTCTCCCAGAACTCTGCTATCAACTGCCCACGAGGCAAAAACGCTCACAAGAAAAAGAAGTGTGACTGCCGAAAGCAAACCTCGTTTATCAACAATCTCAAGGACCAACCAGACACCGACTTCATCCAACGTTGGAGTAACCCTCGACCCCTCGCTCAACCCACGTCACCCGTGCTGTGGACCGACCCTCGACAAAGTCGCCAAAGTACCCAGTGAATGCCAGTCTATCGAACCAAAGTCCCAGTGTCCAACAGTTACATCACCGCCCCCGGAACCGCTAAAAAAATCAAAGCCTTCAAACGACAACAGAAACTCGACCTTATCAACTTTATCGAGGAAGCCGCAGTCGAATACCTACTCTTTGGGAATCCCGACGAATCCTCTCCCCTCCCTAGCCCTAGCCCTAGCCCTAGACCACGACAAACCGCTCGTCGGAGTCGAACCTTTTCACCGGCCATCCAAGAAAGAATCCAAGAAGCCACCCACGGGAGGTACTACTATTACCTTGATCTAGCAAGCGTCGAAGATCGACTCCAGAAACTCTCCCAAGCTATCTTCCCCTACTCCACGCTCGACACCACCGACGGACTATACATCCCTTACGAACCCACCCCAGTCCAAAAGGTGCAAATCGACGACCTTCTTCAAAACTACGAATACGACCTAAACAAGAACCATTTCTAAAATGAGTTCCCCGGTCCCCGACGTCAGCGCCATGGATGAAGACGCTCTCAAAGCGTTCGTCAAAAACATGTACGACACGATGCAGGCCCTAAGCGATGATCTGAGAAAAGCCGAAGCGGAAGTAGTTGCGGCAAATGCGCGACATCAGAGCCTCCAAGGACAAGTCTCAACCGCGGTGCTGACTCCAGTAGTTTCAGTCGCCGCCCCCAACGTAAATGTCCAAGGAGGAAGTGGAGCAGGAACGGTTAAGGCCCCAAAACCTGAGCCATTCAAAGGAGAAAGAGGAGCCGCTGCCAAGTCGTTCATCCAAGCCTGCGAACTCTATTTCCTACTCCAACCGACCCAGTTCGCCGATCAAGGAACAAAAGTCCAATTCGCACTCATGTCGATGCAAGACAAAGCCGCCAGGTGGGCCCAACCGATCCTCCAAGAAGTCCTAAGTGGAGCAACTACCCCGAGAGTGACGCTATGGGCCTCCTTCAAAACGGAGTTTGAGCAAGCCTTCTATGACACCGACGAAAAGAGAACCGCTGCGCTGAAAATGCAAAAATTACACCAAACCGGGTCGACAGCAGTATTCGCAAGCGACTTCAGGGAACTAGTGGCAATCCTGGGATGGACGGGCGACGCCCAGCTCCAAAATACCTTCTATGCGGGACTTAAAGCACACGTCAAAGACGAACTGGCCAAGGTGGACGAACCTACCTCCTTGGACGACCTGGTGAAACTGGCCATCAAAATTGATAACCGACACTGGGCAAGGCAACAAGAAAAAAGAGAAGAAACCACGCATCAACCGACTAAGCCCAAACCATCCCCTCCCAAAGCTTCACCCGCCCAGTCGAACACTCAGTCCAATGCACCCAACGCGTTTCCTCATTCACAACCAGTCCCCATCCACGTCGACGCATCCAAGAAAGGGCCAATCACCCCAGCGGAAAGAGACAGACGAAGAAAACTCGGCTTGTGCTTCTACTGTGGAGAAGAGGGACATCAATCGGCGGCTCATCAACTTCCCCGTCGATCAACGATCGCCGCAACAAACCCCTTCAGGAAGGAAGCACCCAAAGAACCCACTCCCCTTGTCGATACCTCGGACCCTACCCCCACTATCAATGCTATCAGCAACAATCCCTTCGCCGCATTCCTCGCTGCCTACGCCGCAAGCCAAACTAGCCAACCGGGTTTTCCCCCCAGCGCGAATTGACCGTACCAAGTCGCGCTGAAGTTCTTCGTCATCTGTTAGGTACCACCCATGTATCCAATGTAAACTATGCCAATATGATGCCTATGGATCCTGCCACGCATCTCATTGTGCCTACTCAAATGACGAACGAACAAGTTACGGCCTCACCAAAAGCAATGATCGACTCGGGCGCCACGTCGAATTTCATTCATCAAACCTTTGTCGCCCAGAATCGAATCCCCACTCAAAAAAAACTGTTCCCCCGCCACCCAGTAGCAGTCGACGGACATTCGCTTGGAACGATTGACCGAGAAGTCAAAACCAAATTAAGAATGGGGGATCACGAGGAAACAATCACCATGGACGTTGCGAATATTGGGTCACACTCGGTAATCCTAGGAAAACCGTGGCTACACCAGCATAACCCTGCGATTGATTGGAGAACTGGCAGAATCACGTTCCATGATGCCTACTGCTCCAACCAATGTCTTTGCACTCAAGCCGATGTCTTCGCCCAAACGGGAGAAGATGAAGAAGACGCAGAGATCCCGACCGAAAGTGACATCGCGGGTACCAGCATCGATGGAGACGTTATTGCTGGAACCAGCATCTCGGCAAAAATAGCAGCGGAACACGTCGAAGAAGAAAAGACGGTGGAAGAGTTAGTGCCCACGGAACTCCACGACTTCCTTGATGTATTCCAGGAACCTAAATACCCGTCCGGGTTACCGCCACATCGAGAATACGACTGTAAAATCGAGTTCATCCCAGGGGCTCAACTCCCGAAGCCAGGCAAACTGTACCAGTCTTCTCCAGCGGAAAACGAAGAGTTGAAGCGCTGGTTGGATGAAATGATAGAAAAAGGGTTCATTCGAGAATCTCGATCTGCAGTAGCGTCCCCCTGTTTCTTTGTTGGCAAGAAGGATGGGAAGAAGAGACTGGTCATCGACTATCGGGCCCTGAATGATATCACTAAGCCAGACCAAGGACCCATCCCGCTAGGAGCGGAGTTGATCGATCTCCTTGCAGGAAAAGACTGCTTCTCGCCCCTCGATTTAAAAAGCGGTTACCACCTTATTCGGATCTCTCAAGGAGACGAGTGGAAGACGGCGTTCAAGACCAAATATGGGTTGTTCGAATGGACGGTCATGCCGTTCGGGCTCAAGAACGCCCCAGCGGTCTTCCAAAGGTTCATCAACCACGTCCTTCATGACCTGCTCGACGAATCGGTGGTGGACTATCTCGACGATATTATGGTAGCCACGAAAGGGAAGGAGATGAACCTAAAGGTGCTGAGGGAAGTCCTCCAACGGCTCAGAAAAAACTACCTCTTCTGCAACGCAAAGAAATGCAAGTTTTTCGTGGAAGAAACAGAATACCTGGGACTATGGGTCAATAAGGATGGAGTCTCGATGGACAAGTACAAAGTGGACGCAGTGCGAGATTGGCCAATTCCAAAAAACGTCAAGGACATTCAGACGTTCCTAGGCTTCGCGAATTTCTACCGACGCTTCATCAAGGACTTCGCGAAACTCTCTCAACCAATAACCAACCTGCTTAGGAAAGAAGTCAAGTGGAATTGGAATGAAGAATGCCAACAAGCCTTTGACTCGCTGAAAGAGAGATTCGTCACGGCCCCAGTACTCACTCACCATAACCCGGACAAGGAATCGAAATTAGAAACGGACGCCTCAGGATACGCCTACGGAGCCGTCTTATCTCAAACGGCAGACGACGGGAAAACACATCCGGTAGCTTATATGTCGAAAGCAATGACTCCAGCCGAACGACGGTACGACATCTATGACAAAGAAATGCTCGCAATCGTCAGAGCCCTTAAATACTGGAGACACTACTTGGAAGGAGCGAAATTTCCAATCCGAATCTTAACAGACCACAAGAACCTGGAGTACTTCAAGAAGGCTCAGACGCTCAATCATCGACAACACCGATGGCTCCAGGACCTTTCTCGGTTCAATTTCACGATTTCTTATAGGCCAGGTAGCAAAAGTGGCAAACCAGACGCTCTCTCCCGAAGGCCGGACCACTACCCTGAAGAGGGGGCAGAAGAACCGTCTCTGACGCTTCTACCACCGTCGAAATTCGTAGAACTCTGCACCCTGGAAGAAGAAAACGACGAACCAATAGTCGAACTGGCAACCGATCTGGAGATAGTGGAAACTATTAAAGAACTCCTTCGCATAGACCCAGCCGTCGCCTCAGTTCTAGCATACTTCGAGGCTGATCCAAACGCGGCTCCCGCCAAACTACAAAAGGAAATGGAGGAATGGAAATTGGAGGACGGCATCTTACGGCGAAAAAGTCGGATTTACGTGCCAAACGACAACGACATTAAACGTTCCCTCCTCCAACTCTACCACGACTCACGAATGGCAGGACATCCGGGACAAGCGAAAACACTGGAACTGGTCTCCCGAGGTTACTACTGGCCATCGATGAAGAAGTATGTCAACCAATACGTGGATGGATGCGACTCTTGCCAAAGGAACAAGCCCCACTACACTAAACCTGTAGGGCTACTAAAACCGCTCCCAGTACCAACCGGCCCGTGGCAAGACGTGTCGTACGACTTCATCACCAAGCTCCCCAAAACGAGAAACGGGAACGACACGATCCTGGTAGTACTCGACCGATTGCTGAAAGGAGGACATTTCATCGCCACGAGGGAGGAAGGACTGAATGCCGAGAAAACTAGCGAGTTGTTCATTGCCAACGTGTGGAAACTCCACGGCGTCCCATTGCGAACGGTCTCGGACAGAGGTGTCCAATTCAACGCGTTATTCCAAAAGGAATTTGCAAAAGGGCTCGGGATCAAACCTGCATTTTCAACGGCGTACCACCCACAAACCGACGGGCAAACGGAACGGACAAATCAAACGGTCGAAGGATTTTTACGAGCCTACTGCAACCATCGGCAAGATGATTGGGACGAATTGCTCCCATACGCGGAGTTCTCTTATAATAACACGCACCACTCGTCCATCGGAATGTCCCCCTTCATGGCTAACAAAGGGTACAACCCCACCTTCACCAGTATGCCATCTGATGCCCAAGCTAATCCAGCCGCCAAGGATCGAATCGAGCGCATTCATGCCCTCCAACAAGAAATCCAGTCCGCAATGACCCTGGCACAGGAAAAGCAAAAGGAATTCTACGATCGACATCGGAACCTCGAACCTAATTACCAAGTAGGAGACAAGGTATGGTTAGACGCAGGAAATATCACCACGGATCGACCTTCCAAGAAATTGGCAGCAAAACGATTAGGACCTTACAAAATCGCGGCTAGGGTATCTTCGCATGCGTATAAATTGGAACTGCCATCGACTATGAAGGTTCACCCAGTATTCCACGTCTCATTGCTCACACCTCATGAAGACGACGTCATCCCTGGAAGAGTCCAACCATTGCCACCACCTGTCATTGTCGATGGCGAGGAAGAGTACGAAGTCGAACGGATCCTTAACTCGCGTTACTGGCGAAGGAAGCTACAGTACCTCATCAAGTGGAAGGGATACGACGACAGCGAAAACACATGGCAAGATGCAAATACCCTGGACCACAGCCAAGAATTGGTCGACGAGTTCCATCGACGTTTCCCATTAGCGTTCGGTCCCGGACCTCAAGTTTCTACACGTCGCTCGACGCGACGAGACTCTTAAGGAGGGGCAACTGTGATGATCTCCTCCGTCGCATCACCTTATCTCCGTCTCGCCTTCCCACGCCACCCTCGTTTCGCCCTCAAGGCTCGATCATTCCTCGACGCGTCAGCGCCTCACGCCCACCACCTGTCGTTACACATTCGCTGACTGATTGCCTCATGTTAAACGTTCGTTGTATTCGTCATTCGCTTACTCATGGACATTCTAGAATAGTCTTTCGCTTAGTATATAAACCCAGTGGAATGAGGAGGGTTGTTCCTCATTCCGCCTCTTGTCTACAATTACAAGCATCCCTTCGACCATCGTGCTAGTGTGAGGACCTCGCCTAGTGATCTCCCTCTGTTACACATCGTCCAAGAAGAGCGCTTCGCTACTCCCTCGTCCCAAGTCTTGACAGTTCCCCTCATCGAATCAACGCAGCATTTACCTCCTCCGTCTCGCGCTCTCCTTATCCCGCTTCGACCTCGCGTTCTCTCTGAATCCCTCGTCCTCTCTCGTCCCTGAATCCTCGCCCCCGAACTCTCATCCGCGTTCGCCGTTAAGACCTCGTCTTCCTGAGACTCGGTTCTTACATTCTCGCCCTCTTGAACAGTACTGGCTGAGCTCGTATGCGAGTGTTGTTATTGCATTTGCTAGCGCCACGATTCCCCCTTCTGTGGAGAACTGGCAGGTTTGGAATCGTTCTTCCCTCTCAACAGCGTTCAATGGGATTGGCCGAGCAACTTCAGCGTCAGATAACCGCCCCACAGCCGCTCATGTCGCTGCAGCACACCCCACCCCCCAGACTAGATCAAGCAACTTGGATACCATGCGTTCAACGTTGTGAGGTGAGTATTTTCGGAACCCCTAAGCTTTGCACCTTCCGCATAAGTTGACGGCCGTTGATTGCAGCTTGGGGACCTTCCCACCACGATTAATTCCACCCCAAGCTCAGTTCCAAGTTCTTCGCTCCGGATCGCAAACAGAGTTCACCGCCAACAAATCAAGCTTGCAATTTTTTGATAGCCCCAACTCTCAACACTCAAATTACACATTTTGGTAGATATAGACTGGCGAGGGTTAAGAATCGTTTAGCTAATATAATGTACATATCTTGGGAGCTGACAGAGAATAGAATAGAATCTACGTTAATGGGAGGGCATTTTCTGCTTTGTGTAGGGCAGAGAACAAGCAATGATGCTACGCTATTCAGATAGAACGTCAGACAAGGGTTTTCAAGGGTAAACTCTGGCGATTCGGTGGTTGCGGTAGCATACCAACAATGCTATACGACTTGAACCAGAATAGCTAAGGAAATAATCGCGAGGGGTGAGTGTAGAGGGTTAGTCTACGTGCATACATACCATTTCTGGGTAGTGAGGGCTGGCGCAATTCATTCCTACGGCAGTTTTGCATTAGCGGTTGTAGTCCAAACTAGTGGGATCGGACCCATTTCGGGTCGACTGTGAAATCGCTGAAAGAAACCAATATCCAAATCAAGCAAGAGCGATCACATGAGCCTCTCGTTCATTTGTTGCTCTAACTAAGCAAAGAGTGTTTGGTCGGAAGGACCCCGAGAGCGGAGACAGGAAGCAACTGGCAGACTAGAACTCATCACCGAGGGGGGATATGAAATTGCGATCTATGCTACAAGAGTATGTATGTTTACCTGATCGTCAGAGAGGAATTTCGCCGTGGCGCCATTTATCACACAGATGTCATTTCACTAAATTCACGAAGTACAGAGGTGACGAGAGGGGAAACAGATCTCTAGGACAACTGGATACTAGAGCGGGAGAATTTGAGAAACATCAAAAATCGAGTGCGAGTCTTTTTGGAAAACAGCAAGCCGGCCGTTGGATAGCCCCACCCGATCGGCATGAACGTCCCAGTATTGCGGAGGGAGCCAAAGGAGGCGGGAGGAATTGAAGATTACCCAGTGATTGTGAAAGTGTGGATTTG
>WSTY01000738.1:0-15180 GCA_019633465.1 Tulasnella sp. 417 | reverse complement strand
GCGGATTCCTCCCGCTCCGAACCGGATTTCGTCTCCTCGGCCACGACCGTGTCCTCCCACGAGATGGATACCTCTGTGGAAGAGTCCGTTTGTCGCACGTCGTTGGACACGGACCAGACTTCCGAGCGGATGATGCACATCGTTGACTCTCCGCCTCGGAGCTCTCGGGGTTCGTTGCGTCGCAAAGCGGCTGCTGCAGCTTCGTCGTCAGCCAACGCGCGGATGCTCTGGTGCCCACCTTCACCGCCTCAAGCCGATCGACACTCGACGCAGGGCAAGGACAAGCTCAATCTGCTTCCCAATTTCTACTTTGACGCGACGTTTGCCGGTGTTGCCCCCGTGACGAACAACCTGCCAGGCCAGGCACCTTCGACTCCGATCACGATCACGAACAGGAAGAGCGGGGCTGCGAGGCGAGAACAACTCCTTAACCTGCTTTCCGCAAACGAATCGGCAGCTCAGCGTCGTTCGCCTGGTTCCCCCTGGGCTGGTCGAGTCGAGTGGGGTGAAGCGCTGTAAAAGGGATTCCCATCATTTCTTCTTCAAATTCAAACAAACGGCCACCAACGACCAGAACAATCATGATAGAAATATCATACCTGTACTATTTTTCCTTTTCGTCAAAAACAATATCCAGCAAAACCTAAAACCAACCATTACAAAAAAGTACCTCCTACATTTCTCGGCATCAATCAGCACGTACCGTCTCTCCATCTGTGCTTCTATGCAAGCCTTCACTTTTCTTGCCATCTGCTTCCAGCCTCTTTCTTGCTTGTGCGCTTATCTCTGGTGCGTTTGCGTCATCATCGCCTTCGCCCCCACTCGGACCTTTTGGTGTTCCTGCACCGTATCACTTTCCCGTTCCTGTCCTATCGTCGTCCGTATTTTGCGTGTTGTCATTATTGTGTAATTTGGATAAGCCTGCGATGTTTTTTATAGCGGACTCTTGTTGTTCTCCGCTCTCCACACACTCCTTTGTTCGATCCTTTTCCATCTGTCGTTCGTTTTATCTCGGGAACGTCCCAAATTGGGTGTCCCCGCAGTGTGTATTTATTGTACTTGTACGTGTTAGCTCTGTATATAGCCATAGCGGTCTTGGTTGGCATAGATAAATCGAAGAAGACAAAACTTAGTTGAAAACGAGGACAGAGTGACAACTGGCTGCGCATCGGTGGGCTATCGATCTTTCTTGCTTTCCGACTCGGTTTTTGGCGCAGGCTTCTGGGTTTGAGAGTCTTCGCGAATCGCGGTGATGATGTACGTCACGAGGACGAAGTTCGCTGCGATGATGGATGTTATGGCAGCATATGTTGAATTTCCTGAATTTGGACTAGCGTCTGAGACAGAGAACAGCGACGCCAGGGTCAGAGTTCCAACTGAGACGTACCATCCCACAGGTATTTCTGTGACAGGTAGTAGGTCGAAATCGGTGCAAGACCCAGGCAGGCGGTGAACAGTGCCAACTTGACCAAGACGGACCTGTTGCCAAATGGCCGGCCGGTGGCCACAACTGTCAACATCCACGTGTTTGTCAATCGCCACTGAATCAGCCTCACCCGGTCTCTGCGACATTTTGGGTAGCGTTGGCTGGAGCTGCTTGTGCGCTCATTTTTGAGGGGGTGGTGTGTGGTGGTGGTAGGAGAGAAAGCCGAACTGCGAGAAGACGCCACGTGCGGCGAGGACGTTTGCGTTTTGTTATTTCTTTCCACCCCCCACCGTCCGAGACCGATGTCCACCGGATCACTACAACCCCCTTACAGTGGGAACCCCAATGTACCCCCAAGACTTACCATCAGCCCAACGGTTTTAGCTCATCGTTCTGCAACATTGTCGAAGCTGGATAGCGGCGCACTGAAAACTCCTGTAAAACTCGAGCCACCACCGGAGCCGCCAAAAAGCCCGCCGCCAGATACATTTCTTTTGCCACATGAAAGAGACATATTAGTTTTATCTACTGCAGTGAAATTGCTGTTATATCCGTCGTAGTAAGTGATATTAGGTCGCGTTTTTTCAACACGTTGCTAATGTCAACTCTAGTCGGTCTACTGACTTTGAGGTGCACCGCAACTGGCTGGCCATAACAAAGTCTTTGCCCTTATCGAAATGGTATTACGACGTGAGCCATCCTTGCAAAATCTGCTGAATATGATTGATTTACTGACCCCCGGATGCTTAGACTACGTCAGAATGGAGTGAGTGGGCTGGCCGGGCCACGTTGATGCCAACAGCATACTCACCTCCTGTTTCGCAGCATTGGATTATCCACCATTCTTTGCCTATTTTGAATGGGTGATGTCTCTATTCGCAAGGATAGTAGACCCTAAAATTACCGACCTCAACAACCTCAACTACGATGCCTGGTCGGTCATCGCCTTCCAACGAACAACCGTCATTGTGACCGAGCTGGTGATGGCTGCAGCACTGCTGAGGTACTTATCGCGAGGATTTTGGTGGTGTGGTGTCGACCTAACACTCTAATCCTCGCTATGTTAGGTTTATCCGAGGCTCAGTTGATAAGACTATGCAGACCATAATATCGGCATCCATCTTACTCCACCCGAGCTTCCTCATAGTCGATCACATGCACTTCCAATACAACGGATTCATGTTCGGAATCCTTCTTTGGTCTATCCTGATGGCTAAAGAGGTGGGTGATATCTGACAAGCGCAAACTCGGGAGTCTTCTAACCGAATTGTGACGGGCAACTAGGGCAACAAACTCGCTTCTGGTATCCTTTTCGCCGTTCTTTTGAATTTCAAGCATATCTATATGTATCTGGCAGTATGTCTACCCGGTTCAGAGGAGCCAGATGTGAATGATTGACCGGGACGTTGATCGCAGCCAGCCTATTTTATTTATCTTCTCCGCTCTTATTGTATGACATCTCAAGGTATGTCGTTAATCTCATGTTGAGAATCACTATCGGATCCTAATACGCCTCGAATCACTAGGAACACCTCTCCCCAAGCAATTCCTCACCCTCGCCAATGCCGTTATTCTCGTCTTTGCCGTATCGCTCGGCCCGTTCGCCATTATGGGACAATTACCACAGCTTCTATCCCGGCTGTTCCCCTTCACTCGAGGTCTAAACCACGCATACTGGGCCCCCAACGCCTGGGCGCTAGTGACTATGCTAGATCGAGTCTTGCTGAAGGGTATGTTATCACCTGGTTTGGTAGACTCTCGTCATTCATCACCATCATTCTTCAGTTGCGCAGACCTTTAGACCCGGAATCATCAACGAAGCTGGTGTGCAATCTACTTCAAGAGGATTGGTCGGTGACACCGTCTTCGCAGTGATCCCGAACGTGAAGCCGATCCACACGTTCATCGTTACTGTGGCCTTCCAATTGGTAACCGATCCTCCATCCCCTTGCGGCCAAACATCAATTTCTTACTTTCCACCTTTGCAGATTTGGCTTTTCAAGCTCTGGCGCGTTCCAACGTACAGATCCTTTGTCTGTGCATTGACCCTTTGCGGCTGGACGTCGTTCATGTTCGGGTGGCACGTCCATGAGAAGGCAATCATGCTGGTTTTGGTCCCTCTCAGGTAAGCGCGTCGTTCCATTGAAAGTGGTGCCCCTAGACTAATGATATGGGGTCTTCAACATCACAGCCTTATGGCCGCGGACAACCAAGCGCACTTCCGCACGTTCGTCTTGACGAGTGTCGCCGGCATCTTCTCGCTCTTCCCACTACTCTTCACACCTGCAGGTATGTTGACGGCATATACATGCATATTGATCGCGCATCTGACATTTGAACATTAGAAACCCTCGTCAAGATCGTCTACTCCATTATCTGGGGAATCTTGGTCTTTAACGGTCTAAGCCGAAGAGTATACGAGTCCGTCGATTTAGAACCTACTTCCTTCTTGATCCTCCGCTAATTTCGAGTGAACTGTTGATTCAGGCCTCCATCATCCCTTCCAACATTTATCATTGACATGCTCGAGAAGGCGTACCTCGGGGGATTCATCCCTCTCCAACTTTTCGTTACGGCCTTCCCGATCTTTTCAGGTCGAAATTCTACGACATCCCCCGACGACGCGGGCTCCAAAGGTGGCATGGAATTTTTACCGTTGATGCTCACGAGCGTTTATTGCGCTGTCGGGCTGGTTTGGGCTTTCGCTAGACTCGGTTGGCTGTATCTACGGAAGTACTAACAGGATAGTTGAGTCGTTGCTAGAAATCTCGTTGCTCGAGCAGACAGCACATCCCGAAGACGTAGAGGTTTAACCTCTACAGAAAAATTCAGGCTATCCAAAGCCCAGCAGGGGCCAAAGTGAAGCTCGGCTCCCTTCAATTGCGCGTTAACTTCCAGGCTTGGCTTGAACTTGACCGGAAACCCCAGCTTCGGGGGAAACGAACTTTGTTCGTAACGAAGGGATACGCCACAAGACCGGCATGACTAAGAGAATATCCGTCTTCCTTATTTAGGTCGATCGAGTAAGGCACCGAGACGGACATGGTGGTCATTTCGGGGGATATCGCCGATCGGTAGAAACCGCGTGAGACAACGGGATCACTGGGAAGACGAATTAGGACGATCACGATACTCGCTTAACACCTCTCATGCTTACTGCCCAATCCACCCCGGAGAGATGATTATTTATGATGTGTGGTTCGGCACCGCAGCTTGGCTTATCGTTCGGCTAGCCAGCGTGCGATGGCCTCAGAACCTAATCTCGGTCACATGCACATAAGGACATTCAAAAGAAAAGATGATTAAGACGATCTAGGCTTCCTCACCTGACGAGAGAGCAAGTGATAAATCCTGAGATCCCTTGGAACACTCGGCTCTTCGATCTCATTCTTCATCCAAGGCACTACTCTCCCCAATTCATTAGTGACCCTTACACCATTTTTCCCCCAACGGCAACCAATTCTATGCAAGTTCAAGGCAACCTCGAAGAATCGGAGCGAGGCTCAAACTGGCGTAACTCGAGCACGAGAATTCAACTCAGGGCCAAATTAGTACGTCTCGTCTGGGTATGAATTAATTATCAAAACTTGTGGCTTATCGAAATAACATCCTTGTAGATTACTAAGCTCGAGAAGCTTGAGCCATGGCGAATTAATCCTTCTTCGATCGAATTCCCGAAGGATCCTTGCGAATTGCATGGTGGGCATGCAACGGTCTTTCAGGCCCTTCTGGCCTCCCCTCCAGCTTATGGGCGGAGAGCGAGTAAATACTATGATACTGCACATGAATATCATGACTTAAGAAGCTTCCGTACTTAGGCTGTCCAGTCCGTGTGCTCACCCACGACGCCCTAAAGTCTCGGGACGGCAAGGGCGGCGAGGGCGGCGAGGGCGGCGAGGATGGCTATCAAGAAGGAGAACAAGAGGGGTATAAACAAATATGCAACAGAGAAAGCGAAGGCGAGGGGCAGGAACGCCATCGTAGTGAAGGTGGAACGTCTGGAAAGAAGGTCGGTGCTTAGTCTCTCAGTAATTCTACGGCAGGTCACTGAGGAGCCTATCGACTCCGACCGAACAGGTCATAGCGGTGAAGAAGCTTAGGATAGCGGATGACATGGATACCGAAAAAGTCTTGGGGGTAAGGATCTATTGTAGAGCTTCTCTCACATGCTAACGTCACCTAGTTGGCGCTTCGGGAAGCCGAATTCTTCGTTGAACTCTGTCACCCAAACATAGTTGATCTTGAAGGGTTCGTTGAAGATTTATCAAGAGATATAATCTGGCTTGTATTTCCTTGGGAGTACAACGGCGATTTAAGGAGCTTTCTCATTTCACAAGATTGGGAAATCCCTGAGAGGATTTCGCTGGTAAGATCAGCCTCCCGTCCTTTGGCCTACATCTGACAAGACACGCTTTAGATTGACGACGTGACTAGGGGGGTGGAATACCTTCCCAAACAAAAGCCACCTATTTGCCATGGAGACCTTAAATCGGTCGGTTTGATGCGACTCCGACTGTCGGTTTCGAAAGCTTACTGGAAATTCCACAGCCCAATATATTGGTGAATCAGGAGTGCCACGCTGTCATTACAGATTTTGGTTCCGCTCGTCGACTCACAAACGAAGATATCGAGAGCCGAGTAAAGCGCCAACACACGAATGAACCGCAGCAGGCACTACCGCTTCAAGCAATGTTTTGTGCCACTTCCAATACCATAACCCTAACCGGAAATAAATATACTATTCGCTGGGCTGCTCCAGAGTTATTAATGGAAGATGAACCTATAACTAGTCCTTGGAGCGACATTTGGGCACTAGGATGGGTATCTTACGAGGTAAAGCTGAGTTCAAGCGTCGTTGGTCGTGCGTGCTCAGGAACGCCGAAATAGGTTATGACAAATGCTGTTCCATTTCAAAATGTGCCGACGGACCTCGTTGTGGTGGAACATGTCATTAAGGGAGATCTTCCATCCATCACCGACGATGCCCGCATATCATTGATTCGGGAACTTTGTTTCCTTATGGGCAAGTGCTGGAGTATCGATCCATGCAAGCGACCCACGGCTGAGGACTGCCGAAACTCAATCAAATGGATGGTCAGTAGTTCCGACTTGATGTTGTCGAATAGCAACTGAGTCTCTACGACACAGCCAATGGTTGTTCCGAACCCAACGCGAGATGGAGATGCAGCGGTTTCCAGGGCCCGCTCCCCAGAGCTCTTGATGAAACTAGGAGTTATGCACGAGCACTTGTGCGACCATATGAATGCTTCAAAATTCTTCACCGAGGCCTTGGGAATGTACAGATGTATTCCCGATGACAGGGGGAAAGCCTCCGCTCTGTTGAGTCTCGGCGCGGTCCATCGGCTTCAAAACGAATACAACCAAGCCTTGAAGTTCTACTCCGAAGGTCTGCAAATCTAATCCGATATCGGCGACAGACCGGGAAAAGCCGAAGCTCTATGGGGGCTCGCTTCGGTTCATCGGTTTCAAGACAGAGCCGATGAGTCGATCGCCTTCTATTCAGAAGCCCTTCAAATCTATACTGACATCGGCGATATAGAGGGGAGAGCTTTCACTCTATGGGGCCTCGCTCAAGTGAACCGGAATCGAAGCGATTATAACAAGGCCATCGAGCTCTACTCTGAGGCACTGCAGATCTGTATCAACACTGGTAACAGACTCGGGAGGGCCGACGCTCTAGCGGGTCTCGGGGAAGTACATCGGCTTCGAAATGAATGCGACGAGGCCGTTGCACTCTATTCCGAGGCCCTGGAAATTCACACAGAGATGGGTAACAGAAAAAGGAGAGCCGACGACTTGTGGGGTCTTGCCGGGGTTCACCTCCTTCGAAACGAATGCTCTGAGGCCATCATACTCTACTCCGAGGCCGCACAACTCAATACAGATATCAGAGACAGACAAGGGAGGGCCGAAGCACTGAGAGGTCTCGGATACGCCCAGTCGCGCCAAGGGAAATACGACAAGGCTGTTACGTGTCATTCAGATGCCCTGCAGATTTCCAATGTCATCGGGGACAAGCAAGGAAAGGCCGAAGCCCTGCGAGGTCTCGCTGACATCTACCAGCTCCAAAACGAATACAGCCAGGCCGTCAGGTTCTACTGCGAGGCCTCACAAATTGCCAGCAACATCGGGGACAGGAAAGGGAGAGCGGAAGCTTTGTTGGGTCTTGCTAAAGTGCATCGACGCCAGGGCCATCACGGCGACGCCATGCGCGGTTATGCACAAGCGGGCGAGATATTTGAAGAAATCGGAAATGATGAAGCAGCAGGTGACGCTCTAAAGAATGCCGCTGATATCCGGCAACCCCTTCAGCTCCAGAGGGAGGATGATATGTCGTCGAGATCGCAGGGTTAGCAGCTAGGTAGCACATGTAGGTAATATCCCACTTTTAGCTAGCGTATGCTCTGTTAGCTAACAACACGGACTCCTTCTCCAGGTTTCCTCGCTATTTTCCCTCACCAGACCTCATCGATAGCCTTTTGTTCCGTGACTTAATTGAATGGTTTTCTAATTAACGCGCGTGGCGATGCTGTAACGAACACGATGCGGTAAGAGATCTGGGCTTCTGGCGCGCCTTGTCTGCTTTGATACAGTTGTATCTGTGAAGGAGGGTTGATCAGATTGCAAGGAGCCAAGTTGACGGAAAAGGCCGCAAACGAATGGTGGGTGTTTTAATTTATTACGCGCGAGCAAAGGCAGAGAAGCGGCGGACTTAACGGAGCCGATTTGAACGGCTCCGGGATGACGCGGCTGCTATGCCGGCAAGACTGATTCAAACATTCCCACAGTTGAGTTAAAAGCAGCCGCCGACCGCGAATCGGCATGCAGCCCCCAACCCGAAACCAAGCAAAGACTTGAAGGCCCTCAAACGAATGCTCGCTGGCCTTTTAATCAGGCGATTTCCGTCGACAAATCAAACTTTTGGAACCAAAATATTACTCCGAAATGGACTCGAAGACATTCAATTCGGTCGGCACCCGCTTAGACGCTGGCACGGGCAGGACTTTAGAATCCTTCACACCTCGTTTCACGCGCGCAAGTATCGCGAAACACGCTTAGAAACACCAACCACGCCAGACTCGCAGACCTATAAGGCTCGGAAAACCGGTCGCACTCTGGTTCTCTGTTTCGATGGCACAAGCAATCACTTCAAGGACGACAAGGTGATGCAGCACATTCCGGAGTCCTTCTGTTGCCAATATACTAACTGTCCATACATCATTGGCTTCTGTAGAATACCAACGTCGTTCTTCTCTTCGGAATGCTTGAGCGAAACAAACCCGAAAAACAGCTTGTTTATTACCAAACTGGCATCGGAACTTACACTACACCTGGATTCATCTCTAGTATCAGTCAGAAGATTGCTCAACTGCTGGACGAGGCCTTTGCCTGGTATCTGCAGGACCATGTGGTGAGTTCGGGCCTGGATGCCATCATGTGGACGGCTAAATTAGAAACCCGATAGATGGGTGGATACAAGTTTTTGATGGATACATATCAAGAGGGCGACAAGATATGTTTATTTGGATTTAGTCGCGGGGCTTACACCGCTAGGTTCGTCTGCTAGGTCATGATGCTCGGATGCGTACTTACAACGCTACTTAGGGCCCTTGCGGCCATGCTGTATCGCGTTGGCTTGCTACCTCCACGGAACGCGGAGCAAGTTCCTTTTGCGTATACTATCTTCAAAGAAGCATCACAAGAGATCGAGATTTGGAAGAAAGACAAGACCGATCCGCGAGGTTCGCTGAGCCGGAACTTTAGAAGGACATTTTCTCGTAAAGTGGAAGTCGAATTCGTGGGTGTTTGGTAGGTGAAAATTTAAGGGCTGCAATACAACAAATCCTGTGGCTAATGGTGCGATATCCATAGGGACACCGTTTCGAGTGTCGGGTTCATTCCCCATGCACTTCCAAATACCAAAACGAACCGAATTGTCAAGCACGTTCGCCATGCCCTGGCACTCGATGAACGACGTGGGAGGTTCGAGGCGAGCTACTGGAATCCTGGTCCGACTTCGCAGGACGTCATCGGAGAAGAAAAGAAGAGTGGTCAGAGGGGTCTCAAAGAAAGTGAACGGACAGTTGAAGAAGTATGGTTTGCTGGAGGACATGGCGGTGCGTTAGTCGGTAACAAATCACCGAATGTTGCGCGTTTTGACCTGTTTATTCGCCTCGAAAGATGTCGGTGGAGGTTGGCAAGGGCTCAGACAAGAGTCTCAGCTATCCCGTATCCCCCTTCGGTGGATGATTCGCGAGGCGAAGAAATGCACCGACGCCATCGTTTGGGACGAATACGCCTTGAAAACCTTCCGTGTCAACGAACCGGATAGCTCCGATGCCGAAGGCCTAGCCAAGTATATCGAGCAAGAAAGGCAGGATGCCTTGAGCAAGTTCCACAGCGCATTCACAGAATGCAGTCACCGCTTTTTCTGGAGGTTCCTCGAAGTCATGCCGCTCTTGACACCCGTAAATCTGTGGGGATACGATCTCAAATGGTTCCGTCGGTAGGTGTCAGACTGGCTGAGAGAAAAAAAGTCCGGGTGCTCTAACTGCCGTTTCCCAGTCCTCACTGGTTCAGCGCTCGGGAGATCCGGCCCCCCACCCCTGATCGACCAACCAAAGTCCACTCCTCAGTAAAGACGCGGCTCAAGCATCTTCCAGAAGGATATGTCAATGCAGCGACATGGGATCCGAAGATGACCGAGTTTGTCGACGAGTGGGCTCTCCCTGACGATGTCAAGTGACTTTCGTTCTTTCTTAGTTCTGTTTTGATTAGAGTGTATATCTGATTTTTCATTGCCCTTTGTCCTGGGCAAGACCATACGCTACAGAATTGTGCCCTCGGAAGAGTTCGGCTTTACAGCCAACTTTGAACCCTCAACCTTACTGGCGTTCCTTACTCCCAACAGCCACTTACTTTCGAGGATAGCCACAAGTTGTGCCGGACTTATTGCGTAGGCGAGAACTGGTGTGTCGTTCGGCTAACGGCCCGCCAACCCGGCAGGAAGCGAAAACCTGGGAGCGAATTGGTCACAGGTATAAAAGTTCTCCGAATCTTCAAATCTCACTATTTCTAATGAGATAATCTTACACTCCATTTCAAATATTCCAAAGACAATTCGAGGGTGAGCATCCTCTAGGATGCCCTCCTGGACCAGCCATATTGTTACGAATGCCAGGACGCGAACTTGCGTTCTGCAAAAGTGCACATCGACCTAAGCTTCTGGATTTGTGCCGCATGATTGTCCGAACGCGTTTCTCTCATAGGTCTATTGTCGACTCGGCAGGTTTCCCCTCGAGAGCGAATCGGACTGCCCTATTGCGGCCGAGGTGAACCCGAGCGTTTTGCCCACCCCTGCCAAGATCGAATTTCGAAGCCTAGAACTATTAATTGCATGGGCAGAATTTGATCACGCTGGGCTCTTGCTCTGAGCATACGGAGAAAGACGCGATCCGGATTAGGCAGGCGCAGTCGCTCTCAGGGGAGAGAATACTTCTTTCCGCCGAATCTTTGGCAGTATCATCCTTTTGGTATTAGATAAAATCTATGCTTCGTAGAATCTACTGCTTTCTGGAGAAACGATCACCGCCTCTCGTGCTATCTTTGGCACGGTGCCTGGGAGCCTATAAAAAGGGAGCCATGGGCAAGGAACTTCTGGGCCATCATCATGCACAAGATTACTGTCTTAGCAGCTCTTGTCACTTCGCTGGGTGCTTTTACCTATGCGGGTGCCCCGTTATGGACCCAATGTGGCGGAATCGGATGGACTGGTCCTACCACCTGCGACGCTGGAGTCTGCACAATTATGAACGCTTGCAAGTATTTAAATGCTTATATGACTTCCCCAGTAATGCCGATCGTCTTTGATCAGATTTTAGCCAGTGCATTCCTAGTACGACTACAACTACAACGACCACAACCCGTGTGATATCCGATACTCCAGCACCTTCCAAATCTACTACGACACCGATTACCGCGAGTGGTACTTGCTACACAAACCTGCCCACCCCAAGCGCCATTGCTGTCAAAGCCACTACTCCCAATACCCCGGTGACTGGGACATCGTTGAAGAAACGAAGTGGTAGGTTGTCAGGATTTTGCTCCAAAACCCTCTGCTTAGGACCATATGGATACAGATGGAGTGGCCGTTCTCCAGACTGGTTACGCCGTTTACCCGATTTCCCACGGCAACATAATCTATTTTCTCGACAATAGTGGAACATGCAAGTACAAGGACTATCTGAATATCTACAACGATGCCACTACACCCTCCGCGTCCTACAAGCCTTTGAAGTTCGAGCGCGATGCTCCCCTTACTACTTATTGGTCGGACAGCAGCTGGGCCGTGACATCTGGCAGTCCATGGGGTGCTCATTCCTGGTTCTTGGCGTGCGCGACGTCGGTCACTAGCGAGTGGCTCGTGTATCTGCAGACGGGCTCGAACGTCCCACCAGGACAGAATTGTACCTTAACGCAGCTCACGTAAACTATGGAGTACTCCCTACATTAGAATTGATATAAAATTTCACTGGCTAACCACAGGAGCTCGAAAGAATATGCCCTTAGCACTTCAAGTTCAGAGACCCAATTTAGGTTTCGCCGGGATACGATAACGGGGACCACCCAAACCCGTCAGATACCATTTAGGTGTCTAGCTTAAGGCTTTGACCACAGTTCCAAAGATCCGAACTGACTCTCCTACACGGCCTTGGAATATCAGGTGGAAGTTTGGGTTAAAAAGAGACACCAGAATTTCGAGATAAACAGTAAACCTCCGCTCGATACCACTAAGCTTCATAGGTATTACAGCACGAGCTTGCATAATGAGAAGAGGCTGTTACTTTTGAACTCTCGGCTCATGCCGCTAATCGTCAGGACATGAAAACTTCGAATAGTAAACGCCCCTGAGACGCTGATAGTCCAACATGCGTGTGTGTGAGCTGGGATCCCTTTGCGTTGGCTCGGGCCTAACACGGTACCACCTGAGCTGGGACTACGTACCTGTGAATGGGCTAGCCCGATATTAAGCCCCGTTCTGACCCAACCTTACTTCCAATGGTGTTGATCGAGGATTATTGGAGAGTACTCCATTGCGGGTTGTCAACTATTTCATGTCTTGGTTGTTCATTTGCCTCTAAGACGTCGGGGCTCAGGCAGGGGTCCCAGCCTCGTGTCCCCCCTTACCGGATGATTCGGGAGGCGAATGCGTCCAGTTTTGGGACAAAAGCCCTTATAAGAAGTCTATAGCAATGCCCCAGATAGCAATGACACTGAAAGCATAGCCAAGTTTATCGGGAAGAGCAGGATATCAATGTGCTGGCCAACTTCTACAGTGAGCTCACAAAATGTAGACACCGCTTGCTCGGAAGGTTCCCTAAGCCCATGCCACGTGGCGCATTTTAATCTGCAAAACTAGGATGAATTTCATCGGTATGTGTCTCGTTGGCATGTGAGAAAATGCTTTGTGGTTCACTACTCCTCACTGCTTAGGGCCACGGGGAATCCGTTAACAGACCGCTAATCGACTTAAAAAATCTAATTTCTCAGTAAAGACACGACTCTAGTATCTCGCCGCGTGGAGGGGGGGGAGGGAGAGGCGATACCAATACAACAACATGAGATCCTAAGATGACTGAGGTTGTTGTAGAGTGGCCCTCGGGGACGATACCAGGCGAATTTTGCTCCTTCTGAGTTCTGTTTCGTTTAGACTGGATATTTATTTTTGACTTTGAGTCCCCTCCTTTGAGGAAGACCGAATATAGTCCGGAGTCACGGTCAAAAGTCCGGTTCAAATCTAGTCCCGAACTCTCAACTTTGCTGGGGCCTTTTCATCCATCATCTAAAAAAGGACATAGAGTGTTGTCAAATATTGCTATTGGCTCTATTGTATGTATAACGTGGACGGGAAGTTCTGCGTTCTTGAGCGGGGTTAAGGGGCCGCCAACCCCAACAGACAGAAACCTGGGAGCCATGTAGGGACGAAATAGGAAGCTTTGCGGCGTCCCTGGATCTTCCTATTTACTGAGGAGAAGATCTTGCACTTCATCCCCCCAAAAGATTCAAAGACTATTTGGGGCTTAGAAGTCTTCACGATTTCTCCATCCAGCCATAATGTATATCGTGTCCCCTGTGACTCGAGCTTGCCGGGGGGAGGGGGGCAAAAAAGGGCACCTCTCCATACGTCTCTGATTAAGCTCCTTCGAGAACGACGCAGCCCGCGCGCTGCTGCAGCCGAGGTGGACCCGAGTGTTTTGCCCGCCGTTTTTCCCGCCAAGATTGAACCTCGAAGTGAAACGGCATCTGTTCACATTGGCTCCTTATTTTGGCTTACGGAGAAAGCGCAATCTGACTTGCGCCTTGGCAGCCGTGTTAGCTGACGAGAAGACTTCTGCTTTGCCGAGTCCTCCGCGGTGTTACTCCTTCATGATTGAAATGGGTCCTACAATGGGTAGGTTTGCGTGCCCCCTACCCCCAAAAGCAGTCACACGTAAAACGCTATTTTCGGGACCTTCCCTGAGCGGTCTATAAAACAGAGCCGTCAACAAAAAATCTAACTACCATCAGTATGCACAAGATTACTCTTTTAGCAATCATTGTAACTTCTCTTGGTGCTGCTGCGAATGCAGGTGCTCCCTTGTGGGGTCAATGTGGCGGGGAAGCATGGGTCGGGCCCACCATCTGCGATGATGGGGTCTGCACCCGGTACACCAATTGCAAGTACCTAAATAACCATTTGACTTCTCTCATTAACATCGAGCAACCTTAATCAGTCTATAGCCAGTGCATCCCTATTACAACGTCGACTACGGCCACAACGACGACAACAATAGCGACGAGCGCAAGTGCTAGTTGCCGTACAAACTTGCCTACGTTTAGTGCCGTTGCGATCAAAGCCTCTACTCCTATTACCCAGGTGACTGGGTTGTCCTTGCATAAACGAAGTGGTAGGTTCACTGCGATTCGCTTACACAATCACTAATTAAGACCATACATCTCACACACAGATGGGAGGGCGGTTCTCAATAATAATGGCGCCATTTATCCTGTTTTACACTCGAACACGATTTCCTTCGTCGAGAATGGGCCTGGATCGTGCAAATACATGGACTACGTGAACATTTACGACAGCGCTTCCAACCGCACTGCGTCCTACAAAGATGTGAAGTTTGAATTTGATGTCCCTCATACTATTTATTGGTCGAGGACAAGCTGGGCTCTCGCACCTGCTAGTCCTTGGGGAGAGCAGTCTTGGTTCCTCGCATGTACAACGTCGGTGACTGGCGAGTATCTTCTGTACCTTCAGACGGGCTCAGACATCCCATATGGACAGAGATGTATCTTGACGCAGCTTGCGTAGGCTAAGGGCTTTTCTATACTAAAACTGAAGCAAATTCTCACTGGCTGGCCACATGGACTAGAACGAATATGTACTTACTATGCCAGAGACCCAACTTTGTTTGACCGCGACGCGATAAACGAAACCATCACAGAGTATGTATGTGCATGGGTCAAGGCTTCAACCGCGATGACGAAGTTCCGAACAAACCCTCTTTCATGGTTACGGAATGCGCGGGAGAAACTTAGGTTACGAATCCAATATTCTGGCTATGTAAGTACACGAGACGTTTTCGTAGCGAATTCACAGACAAAAGAGGCCCAAAAACTTGAGGACAAGCATAGCGCCTTCCGAGGGGACCGTATGGCTGATTGGGATGACAGCCCGAACCCAA
>WSTY01000737.1:0-15182 GCA_019633465.1 Tulasnella sp. 417 | reverse complement strand
TACTCACATGCAGTTCCACCAGTCGTACGGTCTGATCTTGTACCAGACTCGTACCAAGCGCCCTCATTCCTTGAAACCCTGCCGAATGACCGCGCCACGGGAGACGAAGAGCATCCACTCGGAGACGGACAAGAGGTCCGCCGAAGGGGAAGACGAGTTCAAGGTCTAATTAACGCCGCAAGGTCGTTATTACGATATTGGCCTTTGAGGATAGCCCGGACAAGCCAAGACAGTGTCCCGCCTGCCCGACAAGAAAGCCGCCGACTTGGAGTGAGAACCAACCACACTACTGCAACCGTCGCACGAGTCGAGATGATACCACCACCACAGTATACGCCTCCACCACCGTATACTCAGTAATCACGGTGTTAAAAATGCATGGTGGACCGGGGAGTTCGGAGGATGAAGGTTGTGGCGGAGTCAGCCACCAGAACGGTTCAGTTTGGTCGCAATTAAGCTGACAGTACCAGTCTCACAGGGAACAGCAAGGTTCACGACCTCAGCAGAGGGGTCGAGGAGCTCTTTTTCGCTGTTCGGGTCATATGGAGCATAGGAGGGTTGCCTGAGATGCCGCTGACGGGGCCGCACGAAGGCAAATTTTTCGTCGCTGGAATAGAGCGATATGGATGAAGCCGCTTGAAGTATTTGGTCCCCCGAGATTGAGATTAGTACCTCGCATTCTTTAAACGGATTTTCTCCTTTGGGTTTTGTTCCATGTTGTTCATGCTGTATATGCCATATGATAGAGATATTTAGGTTTAGGAGAGAGGTCGGAGTACAATAGGTTCTCGTGTTGAGAGGGTTACGTAGGTCGCAGCATGCAGTGCGGCCAAAACAGACGAAACTCCATTAAGAGTGTTCCGAGGGGATCGAACCCCATTTTCATCTAGAACGACCTTTCTTAATAACTTAGATAAATGCATGCGGGGGCGTTACTGCCTTTGAACGCATGGGGGGTCGGTCCGCCCAAGCGTTCGGTCGATCGAAGGCCTTGCGTAACGTTCGTGCTTTCGCCACCTCAACGAATAGGAACCCATTGATAGTAACTCACACCAAACACGAGCATTCCATGAAGAATAGACGGTGTCTTCTCGGGGATAATAATTCGACTGATTCAATGACCTGAAGGTGCTAAGACGAAGAGATTTAGCTGTCTACCGATGGCAGGTCGCTGGGGTTCCCCACGATTGTCGTTTAGGAAGGAGCCTTTCGTGCAAGCCCCTCACTTGCGACAAAACCCACTGTCCGCTCGCAAAGTGCACCTGCCTCGGCACTAAGTTTGCAATTTCTAAAATGGAGGTGGCTTGATACCGGCGGTTAAGTTGTGCATGCATCCACCGGGTACACCCTACCCGCTCCCTGGCGAAGGAGCCCCTTGACCGCTCTGAAAAGGATCTTAACGAACGACCTTCTTAAGCACCTGTACCTCAACCAATTTCACCCTCAATGATGCGCACCCCTTAAACCTCAGTTCTGCAAGTTAGCAAGCTAAACAAATGACGTCCCTGGGCCCATCCAAGATTGCCTTGGGGTTGGTGGGTAATGTCAGAGATTCTCTGCCCAAGTTCCTCCATGTGACCTTGTATCACCAGAGGCCGACCTTTATTTAACGTCTCTAAACTCTTTAGGACGGAGGACGTGGCGTAGAACGTCTCTTTGTATAGCAGGTTTCTAGATTAGGCGGGATCTGTTTGCAGGTCGATTGGTTTAGGTGGCAGGCTTCACACTGAGAATATAATATATTCAAATATTTCGCCTTACTCGACGAACACCTAACCCTCTGTGGTGAGTGATCTACCTCGGAGTTTTGATTGCGTTGGAGGGTGTATTGGTAGGACTGGGCCACCGCACTCCCTGCATGAGACAACGCTGCGGGGAACGCATGCAATCCGGTGTGGTTAAAGGGCTGGCGAAGACGACGGGTGGACGAGAAGGATGAAGATGGTTGGACGGAGATGAACTCTCGACTGACTACGTCTGTCATGGCGCCTGCTATCAATGAATGCCGATCGAACCGGTGTATCCACCACGACAGATAGACAGCACGAAGTTCATCGGGATACGAGATAGGACTGGCAGCTGAGAGTATGGCCGCATCGTGTTAACTATGCGTAGCTTGTTGTGAGTACTACCTTATACATTTGCACCGGGCTCATCGGTGGCGGGGCATGGGTTAGACCCGAGTTCCTGTCTTCCGGCAAATAGATACATGATCCTAAAGTGAGATTCCAAGTGCATCTTGTCATTTGAAATGGAAGCCCTGAATCTGCCTTCTGCCCGAGTGGCTGGTGCACGTGCCATTGTAAGCCAGTCCAGCACGAGCCTTTCGTCCTGTTACCTAGGATGTGGCGCACCGTCAATCGAGAAGTCAAAGGCCAGCATATTGTTTCATGGCCGATTAGCACTCCAGTCGCCACGGATTAGGATCTGTTTCATCTTTTAAAATCTGAAACGGAGGAGGAGGTGCATCGCTCCATCCCCAGGTTTCCCACTCACGCCGAAGCTCGGCCTCGTGTCTCAGCCCCAGGCAGCAATACGTCAAGGCTCAAGGCGTGTGCCACTAAACTATGGATCTGCCAGTGATTGGGTTTACTCGCTCTCATGCTCCCTTTGTTGAAACGCTATCCAATGCCTCGAGAGATCCGGTGCGGGTGCTAATCTGGCAGGATCCAATTGCATGTTTGCAAAAAGACACCTCCGAGGCCGTGGATCTCTCAGGCTATGCACCTGAGGAATCTCGAGGGCAGGGTTTGGTAACAGCGGGTTGATTTCCGGAGACTGCTGACGGAATGCACTTCTCCTCATCCGAAGACAGGAAATCGGGTAACCCCAAAGTGAAGGGAGGTTCTGTGCTCCGCTGAAGGCCGCAGTTAGGGTAGCCTGAGCTCACTCAGTCCCGGAGGTCAAGGGAGGGGACGTAATAGGCCGGAAGAGGGGTTAGGCCACTAATGAAAGGCGTTGGGCGAGAGGCATGTACGCGCTGAGGGGAACGAATAAGAACACCGACGCCCCTTCAATTCCTAATCACCCAACACAGGGAACTTTACGCCTTCTTCTTAATAAAGGTCCATAATTGCAGTAAATACGCATTTCCGGCATCGCCCTTTGGATCGACTCAAAAGTGTCGGGGGGGGGGGTGTGCCGAAGGCCCTGGGCCATCTTCATTCCGGCGGGGTCGCAAGTGTGCTCCTAGTGTAACTGGGAAAGGCACCGACTGAAGATTGAAGATACGCAAGACGGGAGCATGTTTGGCCTCCACCTAACTAAGTTTGTACAAACCATCGCTCTAACGCCCTGCGTAGGGGGTAGCCCCATCTTTTCCGGGGTAATGCACTGACAGTGTGCAAGCTGCTGCTTACAATAACACTCAGTCGTTACCATCGCATTAGATATTTACCCAAGCCCGATCAAGCCCACAAGCCAAAGGTGAGATTTCGAAACGAAGCGACGGTTGTTCTCCGGTTGTATGTTTGCCTTCCGGATTGAGGCAGGTAGCCACGTGAGCGACCATCCCGCACCAATGAGCATCGAGGAATAGATCGTTTTACTGTCAGTTGAGCAAGACCAAGGAGCTCAGGGAAGTAAGATAAAAGCACAGTTGTTTCTAAACGATTTGCACCGTCGGCGAACCCCTGCCACCCAGATCTACTCGTCTCCCAAAGCACCTCCCTTCCCACTCCCTCTTCCCCATCAGTGTACCCAACCCAAAATGCCAAGCTCACCAGCTCGTCACTCCTCTCATGTAGCCCCTACGGTCGTACAGTCTCTTCATGTGGCGACTTTTCAACAAACTGCTCGGCTGGATGATGACACCGTAGGAGGGGATCGGCGTCCGATAAGGGAAAGTGCAGACGACCCCAGAGTGGGACAACAAATTCGAGACCTGATGAACGTAGTAAAATCGCTATTACGTTACTGGCCTCTAAGGATAGGGACAAGTCAAGACGATCCTCCCCTTCATCAGGGGAGATACCAGCCACGAGGAATTCCGATAGCCGGAACCATCCCGGCCCGCCGCCATTCCCCCGTGCCTGTCACCCAGACACCATTACAATTATATACAACACCTCCTCCATATCCTCGGGATACCTCAAGGGTTGGGCCATTAAACGCTTTAGGAAGCTCAGAGGGTGGGGACTGTGGCGAAGTGAATCACATTGAACAAGCAGATGACGTGCGAGAAAAATCACAACTCCGGCAGCGAAGAAGTTAAACGAAGCAGTTTATCGTTCGGCCGTTCGGATAATTTAGATTGTTGGGAGGAGCTCTCTGAGGTGCTGTTGAGGTGGTTGCAATCGTGATTCGTCATGGATTGAAATAATGAACAGCTTGAAATATTAGCACCAGCAGCTGAGATTGCTAATACCCCACGTTCTTTACCCGAGTTATTTGCTTGATTGTCTTGTATATGGCTTATGATTTATGTCTTATGATAGCAATGCTTTGACCTCGGAGAGAGGTTGCGCCGAAAGACGTGCATATTGAGCTCGAGGGGAGAACGTCGAGGGTGATCATGAAAATATAACTCCATCCAGACCAACCTCATTATAAAGAGTGTTCTCAACAATTAAGGCACAGTCTTGCCAAACATCGATCATCTCAATCGATAGTTACAAGACGTAAGGATTCGATACCAGCTATGGAACGGACGTCAACTTCTTCGAGCCAAGCCACGAGCAATCACGTGTGCGTGACGTCCGCGCGGTTAGGTGCTGCCCGCAGCCAGGGCAGAGAAGGACCCGGTGAATAAATACACCTCGCGTTGAACGCGATTATTCTATCAAGAATGTGGGCGTTGTTTGCCGGTGCGATTTCGCGGATAATCTAACTATGTTGGGTATGTGAAGGCAGCCTGACGGGAAAGAGTCAGGCATTTGCCAAAAGCGGGTTGCGTTCCTATTTGATACCTTTTGGGCGAAGCCCATCGATTAAAGCCGTTTCTAGTACACTAATATCGTCCCGCAATGTTCACTGTCAGCTTAATGCAGCTGTGAACGACCAATGGCTCAACTCGGCCCCGCCGAAACCTCTAAATATCGGGGACAATGTGCATCATCGGGCACTGGGTTAGACGGGCGCTCGTGTCCTCGGCTCTTTCCCAAGTAATTTCTTGGCTTCAGGATTCCTCTACACATTGAGCGCTCGGAACTCAGCGATTTTCACTCTCGATGATGTGCGGTCCTTCCTTCGGGCCTAGCTCCGCACGTTGACCACCCTCTCCGAATTCTTCTTTACGTAGTCCACGAGAACGATATAAGCGTACCTAGATTTAAGCCGCAAAAGGTGTAAAACGCGCATGGCGCGGTCTTCCCCGGCCTCCTCGAAGATCGATCTGGACGCCCTGCTCGCACCGCATCCTGACATATGGAACTTTCTTGAAGACCTCCGCTGCAGGTTCCCACATCTCCCTCGGATCAATGCCGGGCGCACCCTCTTTAACGTGCTCGAGTTTTCTTTTGGGACTAAAACGTGGCATGAAATTGCCTTGGGTCAGACAAGTTCTAGATCAGGCGCGTCGGACTAGTTCGTTGTCCCCCTTCCAAGTGGCTGGTTTCCCGCGCTGTCAATGCTTCTTTCCGCAAAGAGTCCTGCGGTAGAACAGTGGACCATATGCTCCGCTGCTTCAAGCCTCGCAGCCTACCCTCTTATCGGGATGGTTGGCCTTGACGAGACGCGTAGCTCTACCGCTTCCGGTCGGCGAATACCAATCCCCCCGTGGTGTAAGCACCTGACCACACCTTCGCTCCGGTGCAACTTGAGAATGTAAGTATGGGATTGACTTTCTCCTTTGCACACAAGGAATCGTAAGTTGGGCTATATAACGTTTGGCATAAAGAGGTTCGCGAAGCCGCCTCACTTCCCTCCTTCTCGCAGCGCCGATCGCATCGAACTCAACCCTCCAAGACACTTCCGTACTCACCATGCACCTACGAATCAACGAAAACCTAGAATACACACCTCACCGTCGCTTTCCAGAAGCGACCGACTCTCGGGAGCGGCGTCCTCCACAGATGGGCCCACAAAGTCCAGTTGTAGTCACTCGTCCCCAGCAATCAACCCATCCACCCTCGCCACCCCTCCAAAATGCCCCCGCAGAACCAGAAGCTTTGCAACAGGGCCAAAATATTATTTCGTTTCATAGAAAACTTGCAGGAGTCATCACCGCCGCTGCTTCGCTCTTTCGTCATTGGCCATTGAGGCCTTTCATCCCCCAAAACCGCCCCGACGCGAACCCGCCTCGAGAACCCCACCCGGAAAGGGAAAGGGATGGAGTTTTTCGGTTTGTTAGTAGAGGAGGTTTGCCACGTCTGGGAGCAGTCACCCCTGTCGCTGTGGTCGATCATCCTCATCCTCCGCCTTACACCCCGGCACCATCCTATCACAGCGATGCTTCTTCCCTAGCTCCGGGGAACCAAACCTCACAATTCGAGGGTGCGTAATACTAAGGAAACAAACAAAACGTGAGTGGAATGATCGCCGGAAGTCACGTTCCATGTTGGCTCGATTTTTGATTCCCGTCCGTAGGATTTGCCGACCAATTTCGTTTCGGGCACCCCAATCCCACCCCCAAAATCCCTTGCATTGAATCTAAATACGCCATGTAAAGCAGTTTCTCCCTTTGTAATCAGAACAACTCAGATGTTACACTTTTCCGGCTGTACCGGGACCAAGTCTAAGGTCACCTGGTGTGTCCGTTTGAGGGAGTTGAATGAGACGAATGGGATTTTCTATCACAACGCCTCATGTTGAAAGCCGATGATCTTCTCCATAGCTGTCGTGTCTTTTTTCTGGTCTGCTTCTCAACAAGGTATTCTGCCCCGCCAGCGCTAACGCACACTCACCCAAATTCGCTATCTAAAGTAAACCTGGGGTCAGCGGATGACCGTAAGGCAAAGGCAAATGTCCCTGCTTCGCCTGATATCTGAGTCTGTGGCTCGGCATTTTGCGAATGGCCGCTGAAGAAGTGATGAGATTTGGGATTAGAATTCGGGACAGCTGCCGGGTGGTGTGCTGAATACTAGATCTAGTACCTGTCTCGAATGTTCTTGAAGCAAGAAAAGAAAAGATGTTTTTGGGGACGATTACGGCAGTCCCCAAACCCATCGGACGGTGAATGCAATTAGACTTCGCTCGTGGAAACATGTGAACTCAGTCGACGACGGAAGTCGGACCGATGTTCCCCCTGACCTGTAAGCACCAGGAAGGTGAAACACGTCACATCGTCAAGCGGATTTGGAATATTGGGATTTTCATGTTGGAGAGGTGAATAGGGAGCAGGAACTGACTTGAAACACTCCCTCGAGCTAGTGAACGAGCACACAAGCGTGTCTTTGTTTGCGTGTGTTTGTGCGCAACAATTAATCAATCTGTAAGTGTACCATCATGATTGTCGAGGTTCACTCGGTCTTGGTGAACGCCGCCCAGCCGTGCTCACACCTGTAGCTGCAGATGTGATTTCCTGAGCATTGCGAGAAACGTTTTAAGAGTGAAGCATATTATGTATTGAAATGATAGGACTTGAGCAGTTTCCACTCATGCGCACTTGAGCCTGTATCCACCGTTCGTGTAGTAGTGAGCGGGTAGGTGATGGGGACGAGCATTCGACGCAGGTCCTGAGGTCTGGATGCGCGACAACATGCGGCCTACTTCCTACCCGAGGGGCGATCACCATAGTCATCCGCAGTTGTTTTGGTCGCCAACATGAGTTTCACCAATTCTCAGGGTGGGTGCTACCCACTCAGGGGTACAGGGAAAGAATCCAGCCCTGACTGACGGTTTCATTCTAATTTTGGTGAAGGCTTACCATCTTCGTCGTTCGATCTGATCTTCTTTGGGAAACATGAGTCTACCCCAGGCGGAGCCACTTGCAGCGAGCCCTCACAATAGTCCAGACCAGGTAAGGATAGTGGAGCAAGCATATGATGAACACAATAAGCCTACCAGATAGGTAGTTTTCTTGAATATCCGGCCTCGACATTCTGTATAGAAGGGGAGGTCAGGGAATTGTTATGATCGGAGGTCGAATTCTATGCAGAAGATCTAGCGAGATGAGCTCTGGACTCCTGACGAAGGAAAATTTGGCCGCTTTGAGGCGGCAACGAATAGCGATGCATAGCCGTTGCTTTATACGCCTAGCGGTGCCGTTGTTCCCGTCGGTAGTTCCCATGTTCAGTCAAGTGGACCTTGTTTTTCGGCGTCATACATGACAATTACAGCGAGTTGGTGTTTATTTCTGCCACGATTTAGTGGTTCGGTTGAGGCCTGGCATGGCGGCGTTACCAGGTCCCTTCCGATCCGTCACTCCCGACGCCAAACTGCCTACGACGCTTTCACCTGGCAGCGCAGATGTTTGGATATGAGCTCGGTTGCATATGAGCTTCTCGGTCCGACTGCGAGACACTCCTGTAAGAGCATTTTCGAACCCGTCAACAGGGCTCTTCATCGTTAGGCAATCGCGGGACTTGGGAGCCTAGGGCTTGATTCACCCAGCAATCGGTCTCGGCGATGGGTAATTCGAAGAGAAATTACAGGTGAGATAGAACTTCTGGCCGCAAATAGACAGCCTACTCACGGATACTGGCTGGGAACCGGCTTGATGCTTGGAGCACAAGTCGGGAACGAGCAACCCCGCCGTGGTCCAAGTACAATCACGAAGAATAAATGCTGTCCTCGCTCTGGTCGATTTGTTCAGTCAACTCCAGCTCCTATTCCCCCTCTCTACCAAAACAAAAAAAAAAGATGTCGCAATTCGAAAACTCCCCCGTCGAACATCGCGTTGACGCGGTCGTACGACTCCCTTATCCATCCGCTACCACCTCCGGAAGGAACGGCTGCCGAACACACTATGCCAACGATCTGACGAACCGGGAGGGTCCGCAGAATCAGACCCGCTCCGAAAGGTTCATCAACTTTGTAGAGCAACTCCTGGACATGGCGCTTGGCGCAGTAAGATCTTCAGCTGAAGCACTCACTCGGAGCTCGAGACCAGAATGGCGGGAGGCCACAATCGACCATGCACCCAAAGACGAAAGGGCCGGAAGAATTTCCCGTTCTGTAGTGTCCCACACTGTTCAAACTGTCGTTGTTGTTCCCTGGCGGCCGGAATATCTGGTGGCGATCCAGCCCCTCGACGGAAGCGCTTGAAAGCACGTTTTGACGAGGTGGGTTGATCCGGGTCGACTTGATAAACCAGAGACTAATTGAGCATTTTCAGAGCCGTAGCTTAGACAGTGCAAGATAGGTTCAAGATGTATGTATGCACAAGGACGAGGAGGGCGTTGCTCCCGAGGAATTGCAACCTCAGCATTGAGCCTCTTGAGCATTGGCAGGATGGTTGCACGCAGCAGATAAATGTATTTGACTAGTCTTTTGTATCTTGTTATTGCACTGTATCTTGGCTATTTAACGAGGTTGAGGATATCGTTGGCGCAAGACACGATTTCGGCTTGATAGTCCGATTATCGATCCCAAACCTTATCCCTCCCCCTTTCTTCCTCGGCCACTTATAAATGTCTCAGAACTGAGTAAGCTAATGTTCTAACAAGTGTCCGAAATGAAAGGCCTGCAGCCAACCCCGCCAGTTGACATTTGTTCAGAGGACCGGGTCGGAATGGGTGAGGAGAATCGATCACACTACTATGATTGTCGCACCAATTGACCGCGATACACCCTTACCACATTATACCTCCCCACCGCCGTGTTCTCGATTATTAAAGATGTTAAGAATATTAGGCCGGCGGGGAAGGGAGGAGGATGAAGGTCGGGGCGGAGTTAGCCAAAGAGGTTTAGCTTGTCCTTAGTTACTGTAGGTGGAAATTAAAGTCTGACGGAGAACATCAAGGTTCACGACCCGTCAGCAGAGAAGCTGAATTGAACCTCTTGGTGCTTCTTTCTGTTCTTTTTGGCTAGGGTCATATGGTGCGTTGCCTGATATGCCGCTGACGTGCTAGGACGAACCCACGGTTTATTCAATTGGATAAAGACCCGGAGTACGGAGCAGAGGTTGTCGTGTTGGACAAGAGGGTCGCAGCAATGCGGCCAAGTAAGACGAAACCGGATTAGGAGCATCCCCAAAGGATTCATGAGCGGTTTTATCGATGCTACTTAATAAGTAGATGTGATATGTAAGGGGTAGTTATTGCTTTCGAACTCGTGGAGAATCAGCGTGCAGTCTCGTGTGGCCGCGAACCCGTTGACAATGGCTCACGCCTAACATGAGTATTCCACTGACAGCGTAACCTTTTATCCTCCGATAAAGGTTCAACTGACCCAAAGACCTTAGAGTGTTTTGGCGGAGATCTAGCTTTCTGCTGACGGCAATTGGCAATTCTCTTTATTATATTGTTTTAGAGAGGCGCCGTTTCCTGCACATCACTCATGAGGGACAGTGCCTGCTGTCGATATCTAAAAGTTTGGCATTCATCCATCCAGAGATCGATCCGTGCGGTTGATTATGTAACGTCTAGAGGCTAGATTGACAGAGGGGGGTGGCTTGGAGTGGACTTTGCGCGCGTTGCACACTGCAGGCTCTGAGTTAGACATGCACAGAATGTCCCTCCGTCCGATCGATCCAGCTCTGTGGTTTGACGATTTCCGCCGGGAGGATGGAGTCGAAATCGTCTTTTTGCATGATTTGCCGAGTTACCGGCCTTCTATGCTAGTGATCTTTATCAGAGTATGTGGTGAGCTCGAGGCGGGGCGCGCTGGCCGGCCAGCACTCTGCGACACAAACAAAGATGAGAGGGATACACATGGGCCAGGGTTCTGAGGTGATGATAAAAAAGGCTAAGGGGGAGCAAGGAACGACGAAGGCAGTTGCAATCGAGTGGGAATGAATAGCCATTGCGGTACAACTACCACGTGGTCTGCCGTGCGCGAATGCCGAAGTGGTTGTGGCATCTGTATTTCGGTGCCGCTCACCGGACCTGAAGACGAGAGATGGATCGGGCTCAAAGATCCTTAACTCCATCATATCGATACACAATCTTTAGGGGATAGCTTGGCGTTTATTATTCGAACTAAACATGCCGTTTGCCCGAGTGCGGCGTGTGCCATTCTAATCTAGGCTGGTGCCCTCACCTCCCGGACGTTCTGTTTCACGGTAATGACGATCGACGATTCAAAGGCCAGCATGTTGTTTCATTGTCATGGCAGTACCATTTATGTTATGCATATGTTTCATCTCTTTGAAGCAGAGGAGGTGCACTCGCCAGAATTGATCACATCGCGCCGAGGCCAAGGCTCAACCACGTTGACAACAACCTCTCAACCCTAGTTACCAATAGGTCAAGGTCAAGCGTGTAACACTAAACTCTGCATCTGCGGCGAGTAGATTGACTTGTTCTTTTACTTCGGTCGCCAAGACGTTGGAATGCCGCCCAATTCGTCAGACGATCAGGCGCTTTCGTTGATCTGACGGAAACCAGTTGAATTTACAAGAGACACTCCTGATTACCTGGCCTCTGCGACTGGAGCCGTTTGAGAGTCGGTCTTATTTGCGAGACGATGATTCTCCGAGTCTCTTCCCGATGCAGTTCATATGCATATCACCTGAACGCAAAGGATCAGGTGACTTCCAGGCGAACATGTGTCATGTTCTCTGTCTAATTGAAGGCCGTATTCAACCTCTACGGCCATGTGGGACGACGTAGTGCAAGGAACCGAGATGCAGTCAACAATCAAAGCACGCCGGTAGCCGGAGATCCGCATTGATCATGGGTAGTGAATATGAATGCTACGTCCTCGGATATCAATTTCTAATCAGCCACCTCGAACCATACTATAATCAAATCACTCTTACTGTGCCTCATTGTAACGAATACACATATTGACGTCGCTTTCTGAGACGACTGAAGTTCGTCGGATTTTCCCGGGAAAATGCTGAACGCGAGCAGTCCCACGCGAGCGGGCGTCGGGGGTGCGCACACTCGAAGCCTAACTTGCACAAGCACCGGCTTCAATCAATGATTCGCAAGGCGGCGCCCTATCCGAGCTCTCCCTCTGAACTTAGTTCGTATGGCCTCTCCTGAAGTAGCTCCAGGGCATAGCGGCAGAGGTAGCCTTATCTTTCCCGCAAGACGCCAGCGAATGGGTAGCTATAGACCAAATGCAAGCTCTTGGAATAACACTCCGTTGTTATCCTCGCATCGGTTCTTACCCCTTGCTCCGATCAAATCGACAAGTCGGGGTAATTTAAGCGACGGTTGCAAACAATCACGTCCCCGGCGGTATGTTTGCCTGTCTGATTGAGGTGTGGGTTCCAGGTGGCCATACGAACGACAGCTTCGCGCCAGTGAGCGTCGCGGAATAGATCGCTTGACTACCGAGTGCGTGAGACTGGGCTACTCGGAGAAACAGGATAAAAGTAAAGGAGGTGTCAAATGATTGCAGCGTCGGCGAACCCAAGACACTCAGACTCGCCTCCCAAAGTCCCCCCGTCCGTCTGCTACTTCCCTGCCATTGGAACCCCCCTAAGATGCCCAGCTTGCCGGCTCACCACTTATCCCATGTTAGTCCTTCGGTGATCCAGTCTCTTTATGTGACGATTCCTCGGCGATCGACTCCGCTGAATGATCCCCCTGGGGAAGCGGATGGGCAGCCAATACTAGAAGGGGCAGATCCACGTAGAGCGGGACGACGAGTTCGAGGCCTGATGCACGTTGTAAAGTCTTTATTAAGACGTTGGCCTTTGAGGATAAGGATAAGCCAAGACGATCCTCCCCTTTTCCAGCAGGGGAGGTCCCAGCCAGGAGGAATCCGACAGGAAACCATCCACTCCGCTGTGCCTGTTACGCGGACACCCGTACCACCATATACGCCTCCCCCTCCGTACTCTCCAGTAGCACCGATGTTTGTGTCATTAAACGCTTCCGGAAGCTCGGAGGAGAGGGCCTACGGCGAAGTCAGTCAAATCGGACAATCTCGAGAGTTAAGTTCGCAACCTGCCGACGACTCGGAAGCACGAGAAAGATCATCACTCCGTCAGCGAAGAAGTTAAACCAAGCCCCTGTTTTCCGTTTGCCACCGGATAACGTTGAGGTCGAGAGGTACTACCTGAGATGTCGCTGATTTAGTCGCCGCGACTTTGGATGCTGAACAGGGTATTAAGTTGCTAGGACATCACGACCTTCCCGATTCGTTTGCTTGATTGTCTTACATAGATTATATGGCTTATGTCTTATGAAGGCGAGATTTACTCTGGGGGAGGGGTTGCGTTCGAAAGGCTCGCATGACCGGGAATGCGTAGAGAGTCAAGGGTGTTTCCAGTCAACATCATGAGTCCCTTAACACACCCAGTTAAGAGTGATCCCATACGCATAAGGTACGGCTTCATCAACAAGAAATTATCTCATAAAATAGAAAGGAGACGTAAGAGTCCGACGTGGAACGGGTTCCTTGCGCGGCCGGGAAGCAAACGTGTGTCATGATCGAGAATCGTGCCCTCCATCATCACGGCGGAGAACGGCGAATATACAATCTGTTGAACACGTGTATTCTTTTTAGAAACCGCTTATTATTTGACGGTTCGGTTATTCCGGTGGCCCGCCGTCTCTACCGTGGGTAAAGACAGTCTAACTTAAACGTCAATATAGCTACTTGCCGCCAACGGTGTGGAATGAAGGCACAACAGTTTCCGGCGCGTTACTTCCGTTTGGAAATGTTTACTGTTAGCCTATGGTGCGTGATGACGCAGGCAGGACTAGCCGACGACATCGTATATAGTTTGACGGATGTGTACGACGTGCGGCGTCCGATCATCGGGCACCCCCTAAAAGGGTCGGACTAGCGCCCAGGCTCTCGGCCTTTCCGGAAGCTAGTAAAACGGAATGCGATCTCCTTCTTGCGCATGGTATGCCTCGAAGCTCCTTCAAGCTTTCCATTCCACCATCTTATCTCACCCATGATTGTTCAGCCGCCACAGGTAACAAGTCCTCTGGAGTTAATGGAATATAGAACGTAAAGGTAAACAAAACGTGAATTGATTGGTTGGCGGAGGTTACCATGAGTAGCACACTTGAGCTTGATTTTGATTGCCAGCGAATTCTGCTTCGAATATCCAAACCCCACAAAAGACCTTGCATGGACACCTTAAGGTCACCTGGTGTGTCCGATTTAGGAAGTTGGGCTAGAAGAATCTGTCTATCACAATGCCCCGCTCAGGAGCTGTCTAAACGTCGAGCGAGATGGTCTCCCTCAAAGCTGTCGCACTCCAGTACCCGTGTCTCTTGGTGAGCATCTCTACGCGGCATTGTAATCTAAACGGTGTCTGGTATTCACCCAGGCGAGTCGGCATGAGACAACCTCAAGGCAAACCAAAGGGCTTCAGGGAGGAAAACGCACCCACCTCACCTTATTCGTTGGTATCTGGGTCTCGTCCGCTACTCATGCTCGGTATCGGATAAAGGGTCGTGGATTATGATCGCTTCAACAATAGCCACTGATGAAACAGCTCGGGCCTAACATTTAGAATGAATGCCTGAAAGCCGTTGAGTCATACTTTTTGTTCGTGGAAGCACATAGATTCCATTGGAAAACATGAGGAGTCCACGGAGTTGAAAAATCAGGCCAAATCACGTGGTCAAAGCGTCAGGTGGGGATCGATATCCCCCTACAGCTAGGTTGCGACTTCGCCGTACATGGTGCAGTGGTGATGTCTAGAAGAAGCCAACCTAAACCGCTCCGAAACTCCGGATTAACGAGGGCGATCTCAGAATTCTCTCACTCCAGCTGTCTTGTTTGTCTATGAATGTTCTCTGACGCCTATTTGTGACAGCCACTGGTTTATCCAGCTGTAGGCTGCCTAGATCGTTGAATTCTGGTCGGCCCTGCCAGTCTACGCCCCTAACCGCAATCGTTCCTGTAGACTTAACATCCCGACTATCGTAAACGTCATAAGAGTAGATAATATCTTGTATTGAAATAACAAGGCTCGACGCCCTTTCGCAGACTCCTTCACCTCCTGCTTCAGTTCGTGTACATAGGAGTGAGAGACCGGTGCTCGGAGACGATACTAAGGTCTGAATGCGCAACAACATGCGACCTACACCATCTTGCCTTCTTCTAAAGCCGCGATTATCATAAACCTCCGCACTTGCTTCGGCCGCCAACACGAGTTTCGCCAACTCTTGAGATCAATGCGACATACTTGAGACTGATCATGAGACGGGTGGAAACGAGTTCTA
>WSTY01000735.1:0-15211 GCA_019633465.1 Tulasnella sp. 417 | reverse complement strand
CTGAAGAGTGGGATCTTCAAGCGGTGAAAGTAAGTGGGGGTTAATCGAGGAAAGATGGGGGGAGCGAGAATGTGCCAGCAAGTTGAGGTTACATATAGGGTTCTCCTCCGGCGGGCTGCGGCATCGCGGAGATGCAAGCTACTGGACCTCAAGGTCGGGCCCGAGGCGGCTTTTCGCTAGCGATTTCGCAGAAGTTTGCAAGGCATCAAGAAGGTGTCAGAAGCGACGGTGAAAACCTGACACCCCGCCATCTGCGAGCCTGAAGCGGTCTTCCCAGTTGTCCGCGAAGGCCATCCGAATGTGGCAAGTGCCGACAGAAACAGAACCTCGTCCCGCTGGCAGACGCAAAGACGAGAATGGCAAAGACAATCGAGGTTTTCGCCTCTACCAAGTCCTAGAAACCAAAGGATGAGAGTTCCAGGAGCTTGGTCGACCTCAGACGTCGAATGGTCAGTGCGGCATATCTAGTCTTGGCGTCCGTCAGTGTTTTTTCTGCTTCTGGGTCGTTCCGAATCCTCAAACCGTGGGCGAGGAGAACGTGCTTCGAATAAGAAAGCCTTCCAGTGGCAGTTCGACCTTCTATCCAGATGGATAATACTCTTGGCAAAGCGCAAACCTCTGGGCTCTACCCAATGAGCCGCCAAGCGCGCCCTAAATCCTAACTTGCATGGCCAGGGAGATCATAGTAACGATGCGCCGTCGAGGGAAGCTCTTCATCCCCGCATCTTATCTTCCATGGGAGGGCACCGTGATTTACATCCTGCGGCAGGCTGCTAACCAACGAAGCACGTTTAACCTTGCCCGAAGCTGTTCGGGGATTAATAACAACCGGCCCTGATGCTATCACCCAGGAATCCCCGCAGTGCACAGTCTGCGTAAGAAGTCCAACGCATGGGTTCAAGACGAGCGGCAGCCAGCGAATGTAGCAACAAGCCCTCGGGCATCCCGTATCTAGAAACCCCAGGGAAGGGGAGGTGGTAGAGGTTAGGAGAACGGAGAAGTGCGCGCGTACAAGCTAGGCCCCGTTTAGATCCGAGGGCTGACTAACCGTGTGCCTGGTACGAGCGAATGTGGCATAGCACCCACGGCATCCCGCCGCCTGAAGCTTTGGTCAGTGAATTAATTCAATACATTCAAAACGTAACGAGACGAAAACGGTCAAGACAATTATCGGCTTGTGTTCGATGATCCACAGCTACATATCTGGCTCGGGGTCCTCTCAACATGATGGGCATCTAGACATACAAGTCGACTCAAGTTATGAGATGAATTTCAAAACCGTCCAGGTAAAAACCTTTCTGAGGCTGAATCGAAGAGAGTTACAGCAAGGCGCTCTCTAGAGTCGCAATATAGAAAGCCCACCAATCCCTCGGTAGTCCACATGACGTCCCGCATGGTTCCGTGGGACGTCTGGATCCTGGATTCTTCAGCCATCCTTAGCGACGTTGGTGTAGGGGGTAGACCCCTGTTTCGTTGTGAAGATGCTGGCCGCCTCTCAGTTCGGAGGAACGAGAAGCGCCATTACGTAGACGAGGAAGACTTTCAACCAAAAAAAATCGGCGTTAGTCTCGTCGCAGCAAACAACCCGGGACGTTGCTGAAACTGAGAACCGTCAAAGGCTCACCTCGTGTTGGTATTTAGGAGCAGATCTCTGGGGGTTTGTAAACCGAAAGCCCGTGCTCAAGGTTTCATCGTCGCCATGTTCCGGATGATGTAGCTGTCGGCGGAAATCAGCTCGGCTGAAGTACGGCGCGTTCGATAGTGTGTTATTGCAAAACGTATGTGGAACCGCCATCGGCAAAGAGGATAGATATATGGGAAGCAAGCATGAGATCTGGAGGCGTGGACGCGAGTCGGAGGGGAGAGAGGACTTACGAGTTCAGTGTGTACATAAGTGACCAAATGTAGAATCTACATGTCATCATGACAAACCAGTGGTGTGTTAGGTTGTCCTGCCAATGTCACAATAAGCGATGCCGCGATGGTGTTAGCGTCGAGCGATGGCGGAGTGTTTAGAGATATGTGCATACCAAAACAAAATATACGATGAGGTTTAGAACTGCACAAATTGCCGGGGGAGCTGCAGCCTCAATGGTTGCGTTTCGGAGTCGACGGAGGACGCTCTCCGTTTTAGGGTGATAGGTTTGCCCATCGCCCATTCCCAACTTCCACAGAGTAAGACCCGTAATGGCGATATCGGTTACTAAGACGTACATATCCGTCAGCATTTGTATCGCGGAATTTAAAAGCTGCCACCCTCAGGCAAGCATCGAGACGCACCGAGGTTGACGGACAACGCCGGAGGTACTACAGTGTTCAAGTGAGACGGGTTAGGAAGGATCTGCAAAGTCTGGAGATGCGTGCAACTCAACGGAGTGCCCTCGGAATGGGAGGCGAGTGGGGTGTGATCACAATAGACGCCCCAATCACGGTAAATAGCGCCAAGGTCGTCATTATGCCTACAGCCAGAGTCGTTAGATGCTGATGGAGCTTCTAATAGAGGGTGTAGTGGCCCCTTACCGAACATCAGACCCGTAAGGACGAGTTTGCTCCGATTATACAGCAGGTAACATCGATGGACGAAGAAGAGTTGCGCCACGAATGCGCTAAGTCGGGATACCACTTGTAATGCGGGAGATTGCCATGGGACCGATGAAAAGCGACTAAGGGAGAAATGCCGTCAATCCATGATGAGGGTGGCGATGATTGGTCGATTTTGCTCACTCCCAGTCGCCGAAACTAGAGTGATAGCCGATGACTGTCAACTTGGTGAAGAGAACAAAGAGGGAGATAATGCTGACTGATATATAAACCAATCGAACGTCGCGTGAATGACAATCACCCACTGGGCTCTGCAAAGAGGCATGGGAGGGAGTACTTTCAGCAAACGGAGGAGCCTCTTAGAAAGGAATGGAGACCTGCACTGACACTGAAAGCAAAATACAAGAGACGACCAGCGTAAACATACGTGGTCCTTCGTAACCAAATGCAGAAAAGTATTTCGCCGATTGGTTAGCTAGAGTACCCTGTTAAAACCGCCGAACGTAAGTGAATGAACAGCCCAGCCGAAAGCGGTCCTATAAATAGAATACGGACCAACATAAAACTAATGCCGACGAGAGCTAGCAACCTGAGGGATACAGGTTCTCGAAGTCGTTAACACTCGACATTCCGACGTGAGAACAACGCTTCGTCATACCATGGTCCAAAGTATCCCCCTGGATCTTCCTGCGCTCGAATAGATTTCGTTTGGATTACAGCGGATGACGCTCCTCTGATGATATTGGCCATTGTAACCGGCATTTTGATGAAGCGGACTGGACACGTAGGAGAAACCGTGGGACGCTCTTGCGGGATGTCCGAGTTGGTCCCCTGCCAGCTTGAGAGCTGTTGGTGGAGAAGTGGTTGCTGGCCAAAAACGAGAGTGCGGAATCAAGAAGATGGGGTGGCAGAGTCGAGGCAGCAGTGCGTGCTTTGGTGGCAGGCCTTGAATTTATTCTTAAGTGGAGGCTGTGATCGCAGACCTTGGGACCCAAACATTTCAGGGTCCAAGGAAAGGGATCCCACCGTTCGTCCATCAACCTTACCCTGGGGATTCGTCATCATGGCCCCATCCCCCGGGACGCCGTCATCAATATTTGAATGATAGAATTAAGCCTGGGACCACTCGGGAATCACCAAGCTCTGCTTGGAATCACTGCCAAGTCAAGCCGGAGAATCCGACGCCTCTGTGTGCTAGTCTAACGGCCCGGCACATTTCAGCTCCGCCCGCGGCCGCGTGGCCGAACATTTTTTGGGCAGTAGAAATAGACGATTATTGGTCAAAAGGCATCACGTAAATTAGCCCCTCTCGTTAATCAGATTCAATAAAACCCCGATTAGGGCCGAGATATGATTTTGGGTGACATCAGTGACCAGGGTCCGATGCGGATTTTTGCCAGGGGGGATGACTCGAGGCTAACCAGCCTTTCCTGGGCACCGGAGGTCTGGGTCTGAACCCCTTCTGTCACCTAATCATGGGGTACCCGTTATCCACCACGGACCACAGAAAAAATTGGATCCCCGAGCGCCTTCAAACGTCTGAATACTCTCGACGTTCAACAGCGACAGCCCCGACACCCAGTCTACTTCCTAGCGTTGTTTCATCACTAGCGTCCGTCTCGCAATCTAACTCCAATCAGCGTACACCTTCGATGGAGTCGAGATGAATTCTTAGGGGCCATTCAGCAGTGCACCTCCTTATGAATGAACCCGGAAAACGTCCTCGACGGTTCCAATCCATTGGGCTCCACGTGCACCGTCTCAGACCAGGTCAATTCAAAAGGCTGCCCATGGGTCGTTGGAACCGCCACACGAATTCCACATCTGAAACCTGCTTACGAGTCAGAACCCCGCAACGCCCCGTTGGCAAGAGAAGCGCTTCAACCTCCACCTTGGTCACCGGAGACGAATCCACGTGGAGCGCACCCAGTCTGGTGACGGCTAAACCTTCATGCATACTCAACAAATCTTCTCTTTCCTTGGCCCAAATGCCGCACGGTCAGTCGCCGAGACTCCGCCCCGGGGATATGCATGCATTTACACACTCGGAAAACCGACGGACTTCGTGTAGCAACAGAGCAGCAACAGACTTATCGGTTCACGAGTAACGACGGCGAACGGAAGCGAGACCGATACAGTAGCCAGGGAACGAAGGTAGTAACCATGGGGGAGTTTAATAACCAATAATTATAAGTACATTGCTGCCTTCAATAGGAAAGCTGAGCGATACACGATATGCTACAGTCTACATATGAACATATTCAAGACCCTCTGGGTGCAACTCAACACGTGTGTTCCACCTCCAGGGGTTTTGGCGCCCGTGGGTGAGGCGAAGACGGGGCGCCCTAATGTTGAAAAAGGGCTTTAAACGTCGGACTGGATGCACCAGCGTGCTCTGGAGGTGAGATGCAACACGTACCTCCCAACGATCCAAGTCCACTCGCAGGTCGCTTTCAGAATCTACAAAAGAGTCCATGTCCCTCCTCGACAGACGCCGCTTGTTCACGCGGCCCATCGGCTGGCCGGCAATGAGCGCGGCTGGCGGATCGGGCGCAAAGTCGGGCACGGTTGTTGTTGAGAAAACGGTTCCGGTGTTACCCGCATCCTAGAGCCCGAAGGGGGTGTGGTTGGTTGTCAGGAAGAGTAAGCAGCGACCCGAGCGACTTGAACCGACACTGATGAGTGGAGAGCACCGCTTACCGTGTTCCCAGTCTTTGTCCCCGACACGGGCGAAAATTCGAACCTGGTACTCATCGTCCCAGAGTCAGAATTTGGAGGGCTGAACTTTCGACGGATGTCGGCTCGTCTTTGACCACGCAATCAGCCGAGATAGGGTAGGAAACCGGTGGGTCAAACAGCCACTCCCTCGAACAGAGAGGATGAAATTACTCACGAATTCAAAACGAAAATGAGCGAGCAGACATATAACGAAGGGGTCAAGATTCCAAAAAAGGCGAAGACGAGGTTCTGACCGTGCTACGAGTTTGATTCTGGCTTAGTCTTCGGCCTTTTGACTCGGCGCTTTATATGGCTACGTACCATTCCGACATAGCAACACATATTGAGGAAGGTGAAGACTGTCGGCGGAACTGCCGCTTCTAGGGTGATGTTACGGAGTCGCTGGAGTCCGTCGTTGGTTTCGGGGCTGAAAGTCCCACCTCCTTGTCGACTTAGTTTCCACAATGTGAGTCCGGTAATAGAGAAATCCGTCGCTAGTTGACCAGTTGCAGGGAGGTAACATGATGGATAATAAATTAAACTTTAGTGAGAGTGTTCGGATATTTAGCGTACCCAAGCTCATTGTCGTCGCGGGTATCGCTGCAGGAGAGGGGAGGAATCGAGCATGAGCAAAGGAGGAAGTCAGAGCGTGCGGGGTGATACTCACCAAATGCCTTTCCGAGTTGAAAGTTATAAGGATTGGTGGCTATAGCGACCCCAAACAACATCGACATGACCGCACTACCCGACATCCCTGCACCGCGTGATCAAGAAAGGGAGTATTAGTTGGTCATGCTAACGCTCATCAGCTCACGTTACGGAGTATAGAACAGACATACCCAACAGAAGACCGCCAAAGATGAATTTGTTTCGACCGTACAGCTTGTAGCAGCGATGCGCGAAGAAAAACTGGGAGACGAATTCCGTAATGGGATTGATAATGGGTATTATCCAGGCCTGCCAAGGAGCTGCTGCAATCATCCTAGAATGAACGCGTAAGGATAACGATCAGCGTCTGTTATCCGAACTTCAAGAACCTGACTCACTCCCAATTGCCGTAGCTAACGGTTCCGCAAAGAGAGGTGGTCAGCCAACGTGTTCGGGAGAAGTCCTCCGCATATCATGCTCACTGCATAATGAGATAATACCATCCTCCACTGATGGATATGGCCCACTGCGTTCTAGGTTGCATAGCGCTCGAGTCAGTACTCCTCTTGCCGTTTTGGGAGAAGTGGGAGAAACCTACGTTACAAGGAGCATGGACAAGAAAACTGAAGTGAATAACCACCACGATTCGATGCCGTACGTGGAGAAATATCGAAGAGTTTGAGGTCCCAAGATACCCTAGCGGAGGTTGGCGACCCGATGAACGACCTGAATGGTGAACCCGTGGTAAGAAACGAACGCACCATCAAATACGTATAGCAAATCAAGGCCAGAAACCTGTGAGAAGAATGTTAAAATAGAGTTGTAAGCATGCGCTCAGAAGCGCCCGGCCAAAAAGAAGTGGAGTCTAGGTGAACGAACCATGGCCCTAAAGTACCTCCAGGGTCCCCCTGAAGCCGAGCGATGCCATGCTGGATCATCTCTGCATTTCTTCCTATTCGTGGTTCAATCATCCTCGTAGGTATGCGGGGTGAACGAGAAGGCTCTTGGCGCTTGGGCTGGCGGTTGGTACCCCTGTGTCCTTTTTATTTTTTTGTTTTTCGTTTTCTGCCTCAAAAAGTTCACCAGTCCAACTCGATCGAAGCTTTGGGTGATGGCGATATCGACTTTTGCTGAAGCGCCGAAAGGGAGTCGGATTCAAGAGTGCAAAGCGAATGAAGGTAGAAGGGAGGAGAGCAAGCCCGTTATCATCTCGAGGGGATAGCACCTTTTACCCTTGCCGCGGGTGGCTGGAGGCTGATCCGTCCCACCCGATGATCGAGCCTGAGGATTTCAAATTATTTCGCACGTCACACATTCCCTCCGCCCACCAATCCTGGATCTTTCAAGAACTCCGAGAGTTGGCTAACGGTGACGCATGACTGATGTACTCGGCTCGTTCTTCTGAGGTTGGGTGATGGCCCGAAGAGGTAAAGTCAGGTTTCTTTTTCTTACAAATCACGGCGTTCGCGGAGATTCGACACCCCAACAGACGGGTTCTGCGGGTTCGCTTGTGCTTTTAAGACGGGAATCTTGAATACAGTACCGCAGTCGACGGTTGTTGTTTTTCCACGACTCCATCCCATGGGCGAGGTCTATACAGTCATGTCTCGTGTGTGCCCCTCCGAGACACCGGACAATCGAATGCCGGGATCAGCGGATACATAATGCTTAATCTCCGGGTAGGAACGCACGTGCACAAGCAAAGAACAGCTGTCGACGTTGAGAGGGTAAATCTACACAATACATGCATGATACTTGGTGTGTGAATGAGTGGGGGAGGAGGGAAAAGATCCGACATCTAAGGATTACAGTAATATATGTATGTCCTAATAAATTTAGGAAAAGAAAATAGCAAAAGTAAGTGTCTCGGCAAGCTTATATGTTCATTGGATCGGACGGTCGACGTTCGACTGAGCGTATGGGCATTGCCGGTGAAGCATCTGGACTGCTTTCCGCGCCAGTGCGTACTGACGCGACCGATTCGGAGAAGGATCTTAACGGCACCTCCTTCTGTTACGGCAGAAAGAGACAGGGCGGTTAGCTCTGGTCGTCGCTCGCAAGCTGATCAAGCAAACTCACGTCCCACCGATCTAAATCCACTTGCAGCTCGCTTCGACTCCGCCCCGCTAACGAATCATCGTACACCTTCGAATCCACGTCCCCTCCGCGCCGGTCATCGCTTGACCCGTTGCCACCCGCACGCTCGTTAACCAGACCCATCGACGCGTTCGGGGCGTAGGTCGTTCCCGTCATCGTGGCAAATACGACTGTGGTACGACGCGTATCCTTATAGAAGAAAAGGGTCGAAGGGCCCGTTAGCTAGCGCCTAAGTAGAGCAAATCAAGGGGATGAGCTAACGGTTTGCCTCCGCTTTCGATCCGATGATGATGAATTATTTGCAAACTCGAAGTTGGTGCTAAGATTTTCCTGGTCGTTGGGGGAGTTGAAAGTCTGGCGTATCCTTAGTCGACTGGGAGGTGCATGCATAAGCAGGGGCGCAGGGTGAGTGTCTTTTGTAACAAAGAACAGGTGCACTAATACTCACGAGTTCAGTGTGAACATCAACGACCAAAAGTAAAACTGAGGCGTCATGATCGCGAACCAGGTGAAGATAAGGTTCTTAGAACCCTGATTTAGTTTCGAAGGAGGGCGAGTTGATCAATATATTGTTACTCTCAACTATGTGGATCGAAAGCTGTGGGCTCGCCACTCACCATAGCCACGTAGAAGGCCATGTTGAAAAGCGCGCAAATCGCGGGGGGAACGGCTGCTTCGATGGTAAGATTTCGTAAACGCTGGACGACGTGGCTTGTGTTGGGACTAAAGGCCTCTCCGCCATGGCCACCAAGCTTCCACAACGTCATGCTGGCAATTGCCAGGTCGGTAACTAGCGGGGAAATCAGTAACTTGTCTCCATGAAGAGTCGTTCGGAACCACTCACCAAGGTTAACGCATAAAGCCGGAAGGTCTTGGAAAGCGGAGTAGTAAGCGGGGCGAAAACTTGGGTGACGGAGAATGAACGATAGACTTACTCCACTTCCTTATGAGGGCAAAATTATAAGGGTCGATTGAGACAACTATGCCGACCGTCGTAAATAAGCCGACAGCCGCCAGCATACCTGTTTCCGCAGCAGTAAGAGGTCACCTCCCGAGGACGAAACGGATAGGTAGTGATATCGACGCGTACCAATGAGGAGACCGCCGAAGATCAGCTTATTACAGCCGTACAAGGTATAACACCGGTATGCGAAGAAAAGTTGAGCGACCATGACGGAAACTTGGTTGATAATGGGCGATGACCACGCCTGCCACGGTACGGACGAAAATAGCCTGTTCGATGAAATGAATCGTGAAGGTGAGTTTTTTCTTGTTCGAGGAAGATGGAAAAGTCCGGTCGAATTGTCTTACTCCCAAACGCCGTAACTTGATTTAGATTGATGGATAAAGAAAGCGCACGCAATGCGGCTCTTCAACATCTCTCTTCATGTAAAAGAGTAGACTCTGGTCGAGGGACTCACTGCGCAACGAACCAGCTCCAACAAGCATCCACGACTAATATCCATTGCGCGCTGTAAGTCGTCCGGACATTGGTCAGTCGTCTCCCCTCTATGAAACCCGAAACCACACCGATGCTCCACCTACATGGACAGGAGGACGCAAGCAACAACGACTGAGAATAAGCCAGGAGATTCATATCCGAAAGTGGAGAAATATCTGATGACCTGAATCGCGAGAATACCCTATCCAAAATTAAGCCCGTTGAGATTGGACCCCCACACGTCGGAGGAGCTTGAGTGTAATGGAGCATACCATCATGAACGTCAAACCAATAAGCGCCATAAACCTACGAATGAATGGAATGGTGACCTATGGATGAGGCTGCTACGACGGACACGAGGCAGGGTGGCGCACGCACCATGGACCAAGCATCTCTTCCGGATGCTTTTTCGTTTGCTCGACAGCATACGCAATGGCTTCTGGCCCCTTGCCGATAGTTGGATGAATCATTTCCTCCCCTATTGACGAATCCCTGTGACGAAAAAGCCCTGCAAGACGTCCCCCCAAACAACGCGCGGGTGGTTCAAGATTGGCGACTCCACTCCAGCGACTCCTGATAATATGCCCGATAAGCTGGTGATTATTTTTGACTTGGAATGTTGATGATGAGGGAGTAGCGCATGTACGAGACAAAAGAAAGCGGGGAGGGAAGTGCAAAGGCGAACGAGTGCTTGGGGGGTGCCGTATATAGCGGTTCTCACATAAGGGCCCGAACCATCGGGTTCCCCGTTGTCACGCGACGCGACCCTTCATTCCAGGTCCCATGGTTATCTCACTCACGCCCCCTGCCCCACGGAGCAGACTCAGAATGTTTAAGTGGCTGAACGACACGCGTCGTGCGTGCGTTCCCAACTTCTCACTCACTCAAGAAGACCTTTTTACTTCACCAATGCTATGCTTGAAGCTTTACTAGTCACTTCCAAAGGGCATGAAAGAAATTTGACTTCGACTCTGACGAGGGTACCCTCTTTTGATAACGGAAATCCGGTCCAGACCCTAACAGGGGCTGAATGCCGGTCATCCAATCACCAATTTTGGGCTGATTGCAATTGAGCTTTCGTTTCTTCGGAGGTAATTTCATCACCGTCTTCTGGAAGCAATCACTTGGACAACCCTCACCCGTACAGCCACAGCAAATATATCCCCTGGGGCGACTGCAGATGAGGCATCAATGATGGAGTCATTTCTCAATTGGAAGGAGGAACCCCTTGAGGTCCACTAAAATAGGCATGATCAACGTTGTTACTTTGCCAAAGTTTGTTGGGGGTGACGGGCTCGATTGTTCCTGAGTCGAGGAGTCTCGATGTCTCACCCGAGGCTCGGGTCACAAAGCACCCGATGCCCGCGCGCAAGGTTAACCATCTGGTGGTCTGTGACCCCCATCGTGTCTTGGAAGCCCCGCGCTCCTCCATGGTACACGTTTCTAGTGGACGTTAGATCCTTAAACCGACATTCAGTCGTGAGTACATACCACTCTAGGAAGGCCAGAAAGACTAAGGCCTGAGAAGCAACTTAAACGCTAGTATATTACAGAAAGTACACGTAGAGAGAACGAAGACGACGAATACATGGTGCTTACTTATATGCACACAAAACAAGTGATCTAGAAATAAAGGTGCATAATGCGAAACATAAAATAATCCAGGGATCCGATCCTCGCCTCACAGGGATGAGTCCCGGCGATCCCCATCGACCGGGTCTTCTGTAACCGATTATTCGGCGATCGGTACCGTACGCACAGACGTCGGGTTTAACTGCGTTGTGTTGTTGAAGACAAGCCCAAGCCGCTCGAAGGTCAGCAAGAGAAGGTCGCCAGCTTCGAGTCGTAACTGACCTCCTGACGATCTGCTGGCAGCTCGCTCCCTGCAAGTGAGCTTTCTCCTTGCGATCTCTTCGGCCACCGCTTTCGCTGCCTATGCATTCACCAACGACCGCAATGGAGGCGCTAGGAGTATATACGGGGCCATTTATGGATGCTAATACGATAGCGGTCTGACGTGATCCCTGGGTCGAAGCATGCAACAGGGAGCGAGTGTCAGCAACACAAGGTCTTAGGTTCGTTGCAGCCAGTCGCATTAAACAGCGGCTTACAGTTTGTAGTCGCTTTTGAGGCGAGTTCTCGATGTTGGACAAGTCAAGACACGGGCATGGGCCGTCGAACCCATGCGGTGAATTGAGCCCTTGCCGAATACGGATTCGGCTACCGTCAGGCGGAAATGTTAACTTCACTCGAAAAGGCTTTGGTAAAGGTAAACTCACGCGTTCAGCGTAAACATCAGCGAGCCAATGTACAACCTAGGTGTCAATATATTGAAGGTCATGAAAATGATATTTCGCTTGCCCTGCATCGCGCGCAATCGAGAATATGTCAAGACAGCCACGATTTCGCTCCTCCCCGAAATGGAACAATGCAACTCACCGCTGCCAAGAAGAACGCCATGTTCAATATCGCACAAATGGCAGGTGGTACGGCCGCTTCGATGATGACATTTCGTAGCCGCCAGAGGACATCGTCCGTCTTGGGACTAAACGTCTCTCCTCCCCGGGGACCCAGCTTCCAGAGCGTGAGGCCGGCAATCGAGAGGTCGGTGACTAGCACGAGAGGAGCAACCGCGTAGTCGAAGAAGAAATAAGAATCCTTAGTCGAGGACGGACGGATGGAGGACGTCTTACAGAGATTTATGCAGACAGCGAGGGCCGCTATGAGAGTCGGTAAAGCGCGTCAGCACCAGGTCCAAGGACGGTACGCGCTAAAGCTTACGGAATAGGCTAAGGATAGGATGGTTGTCCAGGTGTAAAGCCAAAGTGATCCCAAGCATCGTGAACATGGTTAGGCTCGCCAGCATCGCTATTGAACGTCGGGAGGGGGGGGGCAGGGTTAGACCCGAGCCCGACTCGTCAGAAGGACGAAAACACCCACCAACAATGAGACCGCAAAAGATGAGCTTGCTTCGGCCATACAAAGTATAGCAACGGTATGCGAAGAAAAGCTGCGCGACGAAAACAATGACTTGGGCGACAAGAGGCTCTGACCCAACTGGCCACGACATGGCTAACACTGACCTAAGTACGAAAAAAGGGTGCCCAGGTTAGGGATACAAGTGGCAAGAATTACGAGGTAGGATTCGACTTACGCCCAGTTGCCAAAGCTGGTCAGGAGGGGCCCAGAGCGCGAGGGCGGCCGAAATGTTTAGTCTTCCAGGCGAGACTAGAGTGGCGCAAAGACTTCACTCACTGAGCAATAAGCCACTCCCAAGCCACCATCATAACCCATTGCAATCTGGGTTGACGGTCGTACATCAGCAACGTATTGTTCCGAAAGGAGGTTACGTCTTCAAGCGCATTCCGGTCCCACTCACATTGATAGCACGATACAGGAGAAAACAATGGTAAAGATACCAGCCGATTCGTAACCGAATGCAGAGAAATATTTCGTCGTTTGCGTCGAAGGTGCCCTGCAAAGTCGGTGAAAGGGGTAGATCGCATCAAGGCACCTTTGTTCACGACAGTCTAGCACAATTCACTTACCATCAAGAATGTAACTCCGATGGTTGCGATCAGCCTGAAACGAGAGGCGAGTGATTATCCAAATCTGGTCGCTGGAGTGATCACGACGCCCAGATCTACCATGAACCGAGATCCCCTTCAGGATTCTCCTTGGACCGTGGAGGGGGCCTTCGATAGCTTCTGGCCCATTGCCGCTGGCCGTGGCGTCTTTTCGAGCGTGTTGCTGGGAAGGACTGGAAGCGGTGGAGGAATGCGAGGGCCGAGTGTCGGGGAGATACGCTGATGAGTCTGCGCCGGTTTGTAACCCAAGGGTCCGACTTAAATAAGGCTGTTCATTTGAGTATCTGCGCTAGTACTACTCTATTGCCGGCGGGGTTTGGGCTAGTCGGCGTCATCTGGTCAGGGTTGATTCTCGGCGACAACCCCTGTCAGAGAAACCATAGAAACAAGCAGCACCTCCGCAGCTAGCTTGCCTTCTTCCCGTATGATCAACCTCCCCGTTCCGACCTTTCCTACTCTCCATGTCCCGCTATAGTACTAAAATATGTGCTCCGTTAACGGGGTCGGGTTCGGTACTTCCTTGAGAAAGCCACTACGGGTTGCGAGTAGGGTCTCAACGTCTCTCCGCGAGCCCACCCCGCTCGCCGATATCACGGGTATTTCTGTGATCAGAGAGACTAGTCGTAAGACTAAGTGTATTTCATCGTGATGATGAGGCTGTTGGTAACGTCTATTTCTTGCAGTCATGAGACTCCTTTGGGGGGGACCGGGATTGTTGTGAGTGCGACCGAGTTCCTTCTTAAGGTCTCTTTACTCATTTGCTCGTTCCTCGATTAACAAGACCCATCATGTGTCCACCCCCCAGTTGCTCCTGATAAAAGTCGCCCTCAGGCAGTCCCCATGTTTCCCCATGATTCATGTGACAGCAAGTACTCGTCGTGTAACCGCTACTACGACGACTTATTGTTGGTGGCCCGGACGTCGGCTACTGCTTGCCTGTCAAGAGCCAGATCGTGTTATCTAGCCCTTATGTAGTACTTGGTAGTCGAAATAATGTATATCCATTCCTGAACAACCCACAAGAGATCATCGGATGAAGAACGATTATATCCTTTGGGATCTGATGGTATAAAGAATGGGGGCCGGAGGTTTCGTACACCCTTGAATGTTAGCTGCTTGCATTTTTGCCCATTTCCCAATGGCTACCTGAGGGCCAAACGAACTTTTGTCACGAGCTCCTTGGGCAATGCTAGCCTCCCGAGGAAACGCTAGCCGCCAGCCTCAAATCCGCGGCTGTCATATGACCCAAACCTCGCAAGAAACGGAGACGAGAAACAGCAGAGAAACATAATTGAGTAGGGCTGATCACTCCGATCACTACCTTTCCATAAATAAGCCTGGATTGAATGTTAAGGGACTCGGGGCAGTTGCTCCTCAAAGCGGATGTTCGACTCCACAAGACAATGAATATGTATCCAACTGAAGGAGCCGAAGGATGCAGGCTCATTCTCACGTGACTGGAACAAGCTTCCCCGCTTCAGAAGGTGATCAGTCCTGGCGGTCCCCATCGACCGAGTCTTCCACAAGCGGTTGTTCAGCGATCGGTACCGTATGCACGGACGCGTTCCACTGCGTTGTGTTTTTTAAGACAAGCCCAAGCCGCTCGAAGATCAACAAGAGGAGATCGACAGCTTCGAGTCGTAACTGGCCCCCTGACGATCCAAATCCACTCGCAGCTCGCTCCCGACAAGTGAGCTTTCTCCTTGCGAATGTCTTCGACTACCTCGTTCGCTGCCGATACCGTCGCCAACGAATCTAATGGAATGTACAGGCCCATTCATCGTTGCAAATACTATAGTGGACTGGCGTGGATCCTGGGTGGACGCAAACAAGAGTGAGCGATCATCAGGAGCCCAAGGTCTTGGGTGCGTTCAGCCAGCCGCATTAAACAGCCACTTACAGTTTGTAGTCGCTTTCGAGATGAGCTCACCCTGTTGGACAATTCAAGGGACCCGCATTGGCTGACGAGCTCGTTGGGTGAATTGAACTGTCGCCGAATACGGATTCGGCTACCGTCAGGCGGAAATGTTAACTTCAATCGAAGAGCTTCGGTAAAGGTAAACTCACGCGTTTAGCGTAAACATCAATGAGCAAATATAAACGCTAGGTGTCAATATGTTGAAGACCATGAAAATGATATTTCGTTCGCCCTGCATCGCGCGACGGTCGGGAATATGTT
>WSTY01000734.1:0-12948 GCA_019633465.1 Tulasnella sp. 417 | reverse complement strand
TAACCCATGGACGTGATCAACGCATCCTCCTTGCCGATGAACCGGGCGACGAGCTGCTCAGCCTGGATGTGCAAGTCCGTCGTGCCACCTTCCAACCTGGACTGACAAGCCGACAAACCGTATCGCCGGATCCCTTGCTCGACAGCATCAGCACATCCACCACGAGCCTGAGCGAAACCGAGGTAGTTGTACGACGAGACGTTGAGAGCGCGGGTGCGGTTGCCGGTGGGAACAAAGGTATCGTTGTGGTCCTCAGAAATCCGGTCGAGAGTGACGATCGTGCGGCCAGGGACGCCCGTGACGGGTCGCGAGAAGATATCTTCCAGACGGTGTTTGAGGCGGCGGGTGTAGAAAGAATCAAAGTCCGAGGTGAGCGCGGCGTAGCCCTAAAGAGAAAGGAGACGATGAGGTCAGCAACATGCCGCGGACACGGAACCGGAAGCAACATGGGTGCAGCGTCCGCGGAAATCAGACCATACGGTGTCCAGCAGGCTGACGCCGGCGGGAGCACCAAATGATACCCCAAGGAAAGAGGGATAATTTAGGGCTGGCTGACGGGTGCAAAAACGACGGCCGCCGGACGAGCCATTCAGGCCCAGTCGAAATGACAGCGAAAAAAACCGACAAGGGTCCTGACGCAAACAGGAAACGAACTGGTACGCACATTCGAAGGCATCAAATGGCTGTACTTTTGCGGTACGAGCTTCTTCCCGAAAAAGTCCCTCATGTGGCCGATGACGATCAGGATGAGGTAGCTGAGGTACGTCGAGAAGAGGACGTAGTACGGGGGCTCCTGCTCCTCATACCCTTCGACATCTTTACCAGGCTTGTGCATCGACACATATCGATACTCCGGGTTCGCGCAGTGTCCAAACTCGACGTGACGGGTGTTGAACACCTGCTCGGACGTGGGCGGGTTCAAGGGCCTGGTCAATCCGGATTCGTCATCTTCCTCGTAGTCCATCGCCAGGTCGTAGGTGTTCTCGCGGGTTGTGCCCATGCGCGTCTTGTCCGAGTCGGCCGTGACGGAAGAGGAGAACGAGAGAGCCGGAGTCGAGGCGGACGAGATGGAGGGTGCGGATTGATGATGGGACTGCGCTCGTCTGTCTCTGTCTGCGACGGCAGCGAGGTACGCTGAGGCGTCCGTAGCGAGAGCTGGGCTCTGTTTTTTCTTGGAAAACATGGACAGGGATGATGGAGAGGACGGCGATGGGGATCGTAGGGCCATGGGGGAGGGCATGGTCGAGGGGGGACGGGGGAGAGAGGTCGTTGGGGAGTGAACGGATTTCAATTGGGTCGCCGGCCTGAAAAGTGCGCCAAACCTCGTCTCACGGCGGCCAGATTGGTCAGCCTCACCGACAAACCAGACCATACATAGCTGGCCGCAGCTTATTAATGCCCCCGCCCACCCGCTCACTGCGAAAAGAAGTACTTGAGTTCTCAATCAACACCAAAAGCGATGAAGAAAACGGTTGGGAACCAATTGAGGACGTTGCGGCGCAGTCCGCATTCCGGGCCCCGACTCGCTGCCCTGTGTCTTCAGCCTCGACAGGCGTCATAGAAGCTCTTGAATTGGTTACCGCTGTGTTGGACTGCAAGGGCGGCAGGTTTCGCAGTCTTCAACTCTACCACGGGAGGATAACTAGGGGCTAGGCGAGAAGCGGCAGGACCGGACTAGTAGAGATTCTTTTTCTTTATGTGAAAGAATCTTTCGGGTCGACAAACAATCAATTTGGCACCTAGGGGCGATACCGAAATTGTCAAGTCTGGTTATTGTTAGTTGCATAGTGCGTCCCGGTGGATAGACGATATAAACCAAGAGTTCCGGAGTCCGTGCCAGCACTGTCGAGGTTGCTCATTATTGGTTGCATATAATGCCCGTCGAAATCCTAAGATATAAGTCATTGGAGAGAAGAAATAAACCAATATTTCCGCTACGAAAAGCTCGATAACGGCGCTCTGCGGTTATTATCAAAGGGTTTGTTTAGGACCGGATCGTGGTGGGATGGACGAGGTGAGGGACTCATGTAGAGAGCACTCTGCATGGTCATGTTACACACCACCACAAGCACAGCTTTCGACGTAGAACATCTCCCATCCTTCCACCACCAGCACATCGACAGTCCTTGCCATCGACAGGTTTACAACGGGAAAACCATCCAGCGAATTAGCTCTTAGGATCGGGCCTGAGGACGAAAATGCAGGACTCTGGAGACGAAACGGAGAGGCGGACAGAGGGAGCCTCAAACGACCTCGAAACCGAGCATTATATTACTGATGACTTGCTCGTAAGGAAACTCCTTGATTGAGTGCGTCTTGCTCCTCCCGCACGAAACCTGAGTCTCGTTCGTCGGGTAGATCGTTCCAGAACTTGTCAGCGAGATTCGTTCAGCAGACCAAAAGGTTCAACTCGTCGCAGCACTAAAGATCCACCGCCTCATGCAAGAAGTGCCAATAAAGGCAGCACAAGCAGTGATAAGCTCTAATCTACTTGAGGCCTTCGTTGAAATGCTTTCTTCAGACGATCCTAAACTCCGCGGAGAAGCCGCTTGGATTCTGGCTGACATCACGGCGAGAACGAACACACACGCGGTTGCGGAGGCAGGAGCCATACCAAAGCTCGTCGCTCTCTTCCCAAGCGAATCGACGGATTTCACTTATAACGCTTTGCGAGCCTTGGGACATCTCGCGATGGTCTCGCGATGGGTCCGGAATTTGGTCGTTCACGAGGGCGGAATGCAGCCAATCCTAGATGTTTTGCACGTTCCAGAGAAACACTCGCCGGGAGTGGTAGAGATAGCTTCATGGGCTTTAGCCCGTTACCTCACTTCGGATGTAGATAGTTCTCTCAGCTATGAAGTTGTGAGTGGCCATGGGAGGGACTTTCCAAGTCGTTTCGAATGCTAACAGGTCCTTCAGATGCAGCAAATGGTATCAGTCGTAACAAGGTTCATCGTGAATACAACCGATGAAACCTCCAATGCCCTGACAAACACCGTAGATGCCCTCTACTACATGTGCTATGATGATAGTGCGGCCGACGCCATCCTCAAAACTGGGGTCTCATCTCGGCTAATAGAGTTGTGCTCATCCAAGAACTGCAACCTGCAATCTCACGCAATCCAATTCCTCACAAGATTCTCTTTCGGCCACGATACGTGGCTAGAGGCCGCAATCAAAATGGGTTATATTGAGGCTTTGAAGTCCTGCATCGAGTCCAGCAACATCGATGCGCAGCGAGACGCATGCTTCGCAGCATCAAACATCGCCGCAGGCGACTTGGCCGAAGCCCTTCTCGACCACAACTTGATACCACCCATCCTGCACCTCGTTGCTAATCAACAGGGTGCATCAGAGTCACATGACGCAGCTACATGGGTCGTCTTTAACCTCTCCGTGAAGGGCAAACAACGAGAGGATATTCTGGTTACGCTCGTCAAGGCAGACTGTGTAGAAGCGCTCGCCTCGGGATTGGCGACAACCAGCTACACCACACGAGGCACTCTACTTAAAGCTACAGATAACATCACGACCAAACAGTGGAGTGGTCAAAGGGATGTTTTGGAACGTTTTAAAGTTGCAGGTGGGATCGGTCGACTCGTACAGATCAGAAATGGGGAGCCTCCTCGTAAATGGGGGGACGGGTACACGGCTTCGAACATCTTGAAACGTCACTTTCCGGAATTCGCCAAACGGCCTCGGGTATAGCTGGTAATCGCGCGAGGTATGTACCGCGCTCCGTTTCCGCGGCCCATAAATAACCACATGATAAATACAGGATTCTCATCTGCTATTCATAGTAGAAATGCCACATATAGATCCGATACCATGCGTAAACAGGAAGTGATTCTCAGACAACCAAGTCCGCACCGTGACCGTGGAGTCGCTTCCGAAATGACGACATTGTGGTCTGAATAGATCGAATACCCATAATCGACATAGATTGGCCACCATTGTGATTTGGACCTGTGGGACTGGACTCTTCAGAGCATTCAACATCAGAAAACAGACCATATCTCACGATCACCGTATGGCGAGGAACATAATGGACAGAAGCTCAAAATTATGATATAGTGAGCATCATACAAAGGTGATATCAGGACCACCTTAGTTAGTCGGACTACGTGATGGGCGTATACTCTCAGGAATCTGTTTCAGTGTTGATGGACGGTAGCGTGTAAGGGAATAACACCGCCGTCCTAGGGAGTTTGGTCAGAGGGTCTCTGGCCAATAATGTTGCCTGGTCATTAATACAACTTAGGCCTTCAAATATTTATCTAGAACCTGATACGGGCAGTCTAAACCGTCACCAAGCGACGCAGAAGCGCCAGAATTTCGGTCACGCCGACAGCCGACTTGCTTTCAACGTTGAACACCATTCTCCAAACACCCATCGTCACCTCAAACTCCCTGCTGTACTGGACGGGCTACATGCGTCGGACCCTACAACGCGAGGTCAATCCCTACAATAGGAAGAAAACCAACCGAAGAGCGGCAAGAACGGACGAATAGAAGGTCCTTTTTCCATATGACAATGTTTCAAGTCCATAAACAATTTAACACTTTTGAGCAATAGCGACATCGCCTAGTTTAGTTATTCTTTGTTACAACCCTCTCGACGTCAGTGCACGGGTCACGGAATCCGGCGGAAGAGAGAAACCAAAGTTCCCGAGAGTCTCCTGCCACAGAGAGCCGGCTAGCTGCACTCCGTGGCTACTATTACCTGCATCAAAAACTCTGTTTGGACATGGTAATGGAGGTACAGACATGGCCCGGAGAGAGGGGCGTAAAGGACACCCTCGTTTGGTCATGTTACGCGCCGCTGTAAGGACAGCTTTCGACGTGAGAGAAACCTTGCATCCTCCCACCACCAGCCCATCGAAAACCCTCCCCACCGACAGGTATACATCGGGAAGCCTCAAGGATCGACTCTTCGGAGCCAACTTGAATACGAAATGGAGGTCAAGGAGGAGTCTGACGATGAAATGCGAGCGCCGACAGAAGGAGATTCAGACAACATCGAACCGATGTGCTATATTACTGATGACTTGCTCGTAGGAAGACTCAATTCCCGCACAATTATACTCCCACATTAATGGTTAGATGCTATTTTTGGGTAGATCATTCCGGAAATTGTCAGCGAGATTCACTCAACGGACCAAAAGGTTCAACTAGTCGGAGCACTAAAGATCCGCCGCCTCATCCAAGCATTGCCAGAAAAGGCAAGACAAGCGGTGATTAGCTCAGGGCTACTTGAAGCCGTGGTAGAAATGCTTTCTTCAGATGATCTTGAGCTCCGTGGAGAAGCCGCTTGGATTTTGGCTGAAATCGCGGCGGGAACGCTTGGGCAGGCGACTGCAGTTGCGGCGGCTGGAGCCATCCCGAAGCTCGTCGCTCTCTTTCCAAGCAAATCCACAGCTTCCGCGTGTAACGCTCTACGGGCCTTGGGACACATTGGTTCGGTCTCCAAACGGCTACGGAATTTGGTTGCTCAGGAGGGAGGAGTGAAACCGGTCTTAGATGTTCTGGACGTTCCGGAGAAACACGCCTCAGAATTGGTAGATATGGCATCATGGGCTTTAGCCCGCTACCTGAACGCCCGCCACCTGAACGCCCACCTCCTGATCCCGAATATAAGCGATCCTCCCGGTTATGAATTTGTGAGTGTCCGTGTGAGGAACTCCTTTGGTCGCTTCGACGATTGACAGCCCCTTCAGACACAGCAAATGATACCTGTCGTAATAAAGCTCATCGAGAATACAACCGACGAAAACTCCAATGCCCTGACCAGTGCAGTGGAAGCTCTTCACTACATGTCCTTCGATGATAGTGCGGTCGACGCCATCTTTGCAACTGGGATCGCACCTCGGCTTATAGAGCTGTGTGCAGCCAAGAACAGCGACCTACGATATCGCGCCATCCAATTTTTCGGAAGATTCGCCGACGGTAAAGATACGTGGCTAAATGCTTCAATCCAATTGGGCTATCTTGCGGTTCTGAAGTCCTGCATCGAGTCTAGGGACCTCGACACGCAGCGAGACGCCTGCTGGACAGCATCAAACATTGCCGCCGGCAACTCAGCCGAAGCCCTTCTCGACCACAATTTGATACCATCCATCCTCCACATTATCTCTGATCAAGAGGAGCCACCACGTTCCCGTGAAGGAGCTTCATGGGTCCTCTCTCACCTATCCTTGAAGTGTAAGCAACGCGACGACCTTCTGGTTAGGCTCGTTCAAGCAAACTGCGTGGAAGCGCTTGTCTCGGGATTAGCATCACACAGTTACGACACACGGGGCCTTCTGCTCAGAGCTATTGAAAACATCACGACCAAAGAATGGAGTGGTCAGGGGAGGTTTTGGAACGTTTTAAAGTGGCAGGTGGAATCGGGCGACTTGTTGAGATCAGAAATAGGGAACTCCCTCGTCAATGGGGGTCCGGATACATGGCTTCAAGGATCTTAAAACGTTACTTTCCGGAATTCGCCAAATGGCCTCGGGTATAGCCGGTAATAACGACTTATGTATCGCGCTCAGATTCCGCGACCCATATATAACCACACGATAGATACCAGGAATCACATTGTGCTTTTCATTGCCAGAGCGTCGTAGAGTATATACTCTCCTTGAGCATGAAGTCATTCTCACCGAACTAAATCGGCACCGTGGAGGCGCTCCTGAAACGGCTGCATTGTGGCCTGCATAAATTGAATGGGATAACCGCAATTAAAATTAATTAGCTAACTCTTGCTGTTATAATGATCGGCCTGTGGGACTGACTCTTCAGAGCAGAACACGCCAGATGGACGACAAACCTCCCTACCACGAGAAACATGAAAAATAAACGCAAGTCCAAAACTCTCATCAAGTGAATAGCACACCAGAACGATATCAAGACCATATCAGTTACTCCGATCGCAAGATAGGCGTATAACCTTGGAAATCTGTTGCGGTGTCGGTGGACTGGACGTCATGGGATAGAGAAATAAACCAATATTTCCTGTGGAAGGCTGCCACAGAAAGCGCCCTGCGGTCATTACCAACTCCTATCCAAGGGCTTTTTTGGCACATGGTGATTGTACCATTGGCCTGGTGCAGGGTGGGCCACATGCAGAAAGGCCCTGCATTTGGTCATGTTATACGCACAGCTTTCGACGTGGAACAAACTCACCTCTTCACGTTATCGACTCCTCAGAAACCCTCACCATCAACAGCTCTGCACGGAAGCCCCCCGGCGAATCAATTCTTAGTACCTGACCCGAGGGCGAATGGAGGTCAAGGAGGATTCTGACGAGGAAATGCGGACTCGGACAGAGGGAGATTCGAACGAGACCGAGCTAGAATCGTATATCACCGATGACTTGCTGGTAAGGAAACCCCCAATTGAACGCGCAGTGTTACCCCCGCACGAATGGTTAAGTCTTGTTTTGGGGTAGATTGTTCCGAAAATTGTCAGCGAGATTCATTCGATGGACCAAAAGGTTCAACTAGTCGCAGCGCTGAAGATCCACCGCCTCATGCAAAAATTTCCAGAAAGGGCAAGACAGGCGGTGATCAGCTCAGGGCTACTTAAAACAGTGGCAGAAATTCTTTCCTCGGGCGATCTTGAACTCCGTGCGGAAGCCGCTTGGATTTTGGCCGACGTCGCGGCAGGAACGCTTGAACAAACGGCCGCAGTTGCAGCGGCTGGAGCCGTACCAAAGCTCGTCGCCCTCTTTCCAAGCGAATCTGTTGGTTCAACGTTTTACGCTTTGCGGGCCTTGGGACATATCGGGTCGGTCTCGCAACGACTCCGGAATTTGGTAGTTCAGGAAGGGGGAGTGAAACCAGTGTTAGATATTTTGGACGTTCCAGAGAAACACACGCCAGGAATGGTAGATATGGCCTCATGGGCATTAGCCCGCTACCTGAGTCCGAGCATGTGCAATCCTCTCGGCTATGACGTTGTGAGTAGCAGTAGGAGGAACTCTCCACATCGTTTCGACTACTGATGTCCCCTTCAGACACAGCCAATGATACCCGTTGTGATACGGTTCATCGAAAACACAACTGACAAAACTCCCGAGGCCCTGACAAATGCTGTCGAAGCTCTCTACTACATGTGCTCCGATAATAGCGCGACTGACACCATATTTGGAACTGGGATCGCACCTCGGCTTATAGAGCTGTGTGCAGCTAAGGACAGCAACCTGCGATATCGCGCTATCCAATTCTTCGGAAGGTTCGCCTGCAGTAACGAGAAGTGGCTCGAAGCTGCAAGCCAAGTGGGCTATCTCGCGGTTCTAAAGTCCTGCATCGAGTCTAGGGACCTCGACACGCAGCGAGACGCCTGCTGGACTGCATCAAACATTGCGGCCGGCCACTCAGCTGAAGCCCTTCTCGACCACGATTTGATACCATCTATCCTGCACATTATTTCTGATCAAGGGGAGTCTCCAGATTCCCGTGAACCAGCTTCATGGGTTCTCTACAACCTATCCTTGAAGTGCAAGCACCGTGACGACCTTCTGGTTAGGCTCCTTCAGGCAAACTGCATGGAAGCGCTCGTCTCGGGATTGGCGACACGCAGCTACAACACACGAGGCACCCTGCTTAGAGCAATCGAAAACATCACGATCAAAGAGTGGAGTAGTCAAAGGGAGGTTTTAGAACGTTTTAACGTGGCAGGTGGAGTCGGGCGACTTGTAGAGATCAGAAATAGGGAGCCTCCTCGTAAATGGGGGTCCGGATACACGGCTTCAAAGATCTTAAAACGTCACTTTCCGGAATTCGCCAAACGGCCCCGGGTATAGCTGGTAATCGAGACGTATGTACCGCATTCCGCTTCCGCAATCTATGGATAACCGCATGGTGAATGCCAGGCCTCTCATTTTGCTTTTCATTGCCAGAACACTATGGAGCAGATACCATACAAGTAAAACGCGCAGCGATTCTCAGAAAACTAAGTACGCACCGTGGCGTCGCTCCCGAAGCGGCTACATTGTGGCCTGAATAGATTGATATCATCGAAAGGGATACCAAGAATCGCATCAATTAGCTACTTCGTATTATTATTGGAAATATGAGCTGGTGGTACTTAACGCTCCACATCATTCAACGCCAGAAGATAGACCATAGACCGCTTTATGGCGGAGCATAAATAGACAGGGGCTCAAATTACAATCAATGGTATAGCCCACAGTGATGATATCGGGACCTCCCCGGTTACTTCGATCGCAAGATGGTTGTGTAGTCTTAGAGATCTGTTTCGGCGTTGGTGGACTATGCCACTGTCTGAAGGAAGTTTGCCATAGAAAGCCTCTGGTTAATGTTGTTTGGTTGTCAATACAACTTGACTTCCAAGTATTTATCCAGAATCTGGTGACTGCGGCGTGGACCGGCACGAGGTTACGCAGAAGCGCCAGGATTCGGTCACCACACCGACGCCACATGCACAGCTTCCGACCTCTAACCCTCTCCCCTAAACACCATCAGCTCGAGCTTCCTCTAAGTACATTGCCTTCGGCATTTATACTATGGAAGATACTGCAGAAGGGACTCTTCAGAGTCAGTCTGACGAGGAAATTGAGACAAAGGAGGATTCTGACCTCGAGATGGAGAATGAGGAAACTTCTGATGTAATCGAACTGAAGTCATATATCACTGATGATTTGCACGTACGTTGAATGGGCAATGTTATACTCAATAAAAGACTGAGTATCCCTTTTGGGTAGATCGTTCCGGAAATCGTTAGCGAGATTCGTTCAACTGACCGCGAGGTTCGGCTCGCAGCAACGGTGAAGGTCCGCCGCATGGTGGCGAAATGGCCGGAAATGGCAGGACAGCCAGTGATCACCTCAGGGTTGCTTGAGACCTTCGTAGGGATGCTTTCTTCTGACGATCTCGAGCTCTGCACAGAAGCCGCTTGGATCCTAATCGGTGTAACTTCAGGATCGTCGGAGCAGACGACCGCAGTCGTCACGGCAGGAGCCCTACCAAAGCTCGTGACCCTCCTCCCGTGTGAATCGACAGAAGTCATGGATAATGCTCTAATAGTTTTAGGCAATATCGGGGGTGACTCGCAGCGCCTACTAGATTTGGTGGTTGCGGAAGGAGGAGTGAAGGCGGTCCTGGACGTTCTTGAAAAACCACATAAATACGAGCCAAAGGTGGTGAACTCAGCCGCATGGACTCTAGGAAATTATTTGAATCGGAGAACGGATCGGGGACTCGGCTACGAAGTGGTGGGTGGGCGTTGGAGGAACCACCAAGTTGTTAAACACTCAGGCTGATAGCGCTACCAGACACGACACGCGATACCCATCCTTACCAAATTCATTGAAAACTCAACCGATGAAGCTTCCGAAGCCTTTCCAGACGTTTTGAAGTCTCTCGAACGCATCAGTGCCAACGAGACTGCCGCTGAAGCCGCCATCGCAACCGGAATCACACCTCGGCTTGTACAGCTCTGCACATCGAAGAATGACAACCTGCGATACCACGCGCTCGGCTGTCTAGGAATATTCAGCTCTGGCAGCGAATCTTCGACAGAAGCTCCAATAAAAGCGGGCTTTCTTACAGTCCTGAAGTCGTGTATCGAGTCCGACCACGTTGGCACGCGGCAACACGCTTGTTGGGCAGCATCGAATATTGCAGCTGGTTCATTATCCCAGGCCCAAGCCCTTTTTGACAACGATTTGATACCATCGATCTTTCGCGTTATCTCCAATCAAGATGAAGAAAGGAAGACACGCCGGGACGCTGTCTGGGTCCTCTTGAATCTGACCGAGAGGATCTGCCAACACAGTGACCTGCTTGTTCAACTGGTTCGGGCGAACTGTATGGAAGCAGTCTCCTTGGGATTATGCTCGGCCGATCACCAAACACTTTACAATCTAGTTGAAGGTCTAGGAAATATCGTACGCACGCAGTGTAGTGGTCAAGAGGAAGCCTTGGAGCGTTTCAAAGTCGCGGGTGGAGCTGGTCGACTCGCTGCAATTAGATATAGACCGGAAACCCGCGGAACAACTATAGCACGGATGGCCGTAGATCTCTTAAGAAGTCACTTTCAAGAATTCGTTAAGCGACCTAGGGTATAGATGACGGGGAAAATATATTATGAATTATCATGTGAGAGAATTAAGGCGCGGATTGATCAAGTTCCAACCCACGACGCAATGAAAGCGACCATGAAGTCAGGCATGCAAGCCGGGGAATAGTTGACCACATTTCAGGCGCACCAGGAACTAATTTTGGTGGAGGCGAAGGACGATATACGCCGAATGGAATGGAGGCAGACTCACGGTTATAGTAAAATTTCCCTCTACCGGAGAGTTGGGGTAACGAATAACCTAGCATCTAGGACATCGCAAAGCTTTTACAACCATTATCTATCCCGCAGTGGCTTCTAAATCCAGGAAAGCTCTTTATCTTCAGTCAAAGATTTTTCTGTGTTTTTAGAAAAAACCAGGCTCGTCTGGATGCCCTAGCCGAAGCCAAGAGACCTGGTTGATGCTGGTCGACAGTGGTCACCACTTGCCCTTACATACCTTTTATGATATGGTGGTTGTTGGGAAGGGATTTGTCGTCGGGGCGCGAAAGGAGCCGAAATTTAGTCGCATTACGGCATGCACAGCTTTGGTGGTCCGAACCTCGAACAAAACCCACCATCCGTACGCGTTTTCACCTACTATAGCCACCCCATGGACATCGTTGAAGAGCCAACTCTTCAAAACAAGGCCGGCGACCAAATGGAAACCGAGCTAGATTCCGATCATACCGAACTCAGGTCGTACATCACAGAGGACTTGCACGTACGGAAACCCAAAGTGAACGCACGGTATTGTCTGAATCGATTTAATGAATTCACTTTAAGCAGATCATTCCCGAAATCGTTAGCGGGATTCATTCAACGGACCGCGAGGTTCGACTTGCCGCAACAGTGAAGGTTCGTCGCCTATTGCAGAAACTTCAACCAGAAGAAGCAGTGCAGCCGGTCATCAACTCAGGGTTACTTGAGGCCGTGGTTGGAATGCTTTCTTCGGTTGACCTGGTGTTCCGTGCAGAAGCCGCTTGGATTTTGACCAACGTTGCTTCTGGAACACCCGAACAAACGAGCGCAGTGGTATTGGCAGGAGCTATCCCGAAGCTCGTAGGCCTCTTTCCCTGTGAATCAACGGACGCCATGGATAACGCTTTATGGGCCTTGGGCAATATCGGGGGCGATTCGGACAGGCTTCGGGATTTAGCCGTTCAAGAAGGGGCATTGAAGCCAATGCTGGACGTTTTGGACAGGCCGGAACAGCACCCGCACAAACTAGTGGAGACCGCCTCGTGGGCTTTAACTTGTTACCTGACTCCAGGCAGGGGTGACGATCTTGGCTATGGAGTGGTGAGTGAACGCTAAAGAAACTGCTGTGGGCTGGAATCACCAACATATCTTTCAGACACGCCACATGATACCAATCCTGGTCAAATTCATCAAAACTACAACAAATGAAAAGCTCGAACCCCTTACAGAAGGCATGAAAGCTCTCGATTACATAAGTTGTAGTGATGCTGCGGTTGAGGCCATCATTGCAACTGGCATCACGCCCCGGCTCGTCGAGCTCTGCACGGCCACGAAGGACGACTTGCGCTTTCATGCGCTTCGCTGTGTCGGACAATTTACCGCTGGTAGCGAAGCGTCGACGGAGGCTGCCATCCAAGCGGGTCTTCTTTCGGCCCTCAAGTCCTGTATTCCATCCGAGCACGGGGACACGAGAACCACCGCTTGTTGGGCAGCATCGAACATTGCCGCTGGCTCGCTATCCCAGGCCCGAACCCTTTTCGACAATGATTTGATCCCATTGATCCTCGGCGTGATTTCTAATCCAGCAGAACAAATTAAAACACGTCACGAAGCTTCCTGGGTCCTGTCTACTCTGATCGGCAAGGGCCAGGAGGACAATGACCTCCTGTTTAGGCTCGT